>ML265858.1:0-12341 GCA_005239495.1 Nicotiana undulata | reverse complement strand
GAACGGAGGGGTGTAGTCTTTAGGTGTTATTATGGTAAGGAGAGATCTGGGCCGTTGATTTGAATTAATCAATGGCTCATATTAGAGAGGGGTTGGGCCGGGTGAGATTTGAAGATTGGGCTGGGTATTAATTGGGTTAAGGCGTCCGGTTTTAATTGGATTAAAATCGAAATTAAAGTGGCTAAAAGTTAAATACCCACAAAAAATAGCTAAATAATTAATAAAAATGGCTAATAGTTATATGAAAATAAAATTGATGCTAAATATACTAAATTAAGATGATTAATTAGTATTTAAAATACAAATGACTAATTATTGAGTAAAAAATAGCATGAAGTATATAACTAGTCTATAATTGCAAAGTTATTGCAATTATAGCCAAACAAGGCCAATTTGGCTAATTTGTGAAATAATTAGGTCTTAATAGGACCAAAAAATAATATATTAAGTCAACAAGTGTTTTTGAAATCGTTTGTAATGTAATTTATAATTAATTATTGGGGATAAAATACTGGATAAATTAGAGTAAATTAATAGAAATATTGGAAAATTATGGAAAACACCAATTGCTATAAAAACTTATTTTGAAGGTATATATGCAAGTTTAAAATAATTGGAGGAAAAATTGGGTATCAACAGCTGCCCCTCTTTACCCGGGAAGGATGAAGAGTTGTCGGGTAAAGATATGATGGCCAATTTTGACCGAGAGAAACGGTTTGAAGTGATTTAGGCCGCACCCTTGTTTCTGAGTTGCCTACATATCCCTGGTTTTACAGGAATCAGGACGTATGTAGTTCAGGAGCCATCGGCGAAGTATACCGACGACGTTTTACACGAACGGACACAACATACAGTGCGAGATGAATGGACGGCTTACAGGAATGATTAGGAAACCTGGAACGGGACCGTTCCTGCTAGGGTAGTCGTTGCTCACCGGATTACCTGCAAATAAACAATACCAGCATATATTGTGCGTAAAATTAAACATGATGCAAGTTCCCGTCAGATCACGAATGTTGTCTTCGGACGGTTAATGATGACGTCCTCAGACAATGATGTCCTGTGCCATGGATTGCTTGATGCAGGATTCGCAGGCCATGAAATGATGTTCTCGGGCCATAAGGATGGTGCCTCTGAACCATGACGCCTTTGAATAATGATATGCAAAATTGAGAGAGATCCTCAGGCCATGACATGGTGTTCTCGGGCCATGAAGATGGTGCCTCTGAACGATGACGCCTTTGGACAGGTTGGCGATATTTCAGCCCATGAAAATGCAATAATATGATGTAGACAAGACAAAGCTTAGTCTTGCGATTTGAAGGGCAGATCTTAGCCCGTAAGAAAAGCGAAATAAATAGTGCTTGAGATAGTGCTTAGTCTCGATGAAAAAAGTAAATTAGAAGAAGAGCTTAGCCTCGGAAGGCATAAAAGTAGCCTTATGCAAATGGAGGTAAAGCTTAACCTCGGAAGGCAGAAAAGTAGCCTTATGCAGATGCAGATGGAGACAGAGCTTAGTCTCGGAAGGCAGAAGGGTAGCCTTATGCAAAGGGAGGTAGAGCTTAACCTCGGAAGGCAGAAAAGTAGCCTTATGCAGATGCAGATGGAGACAGAGCTTAGTCTCGGAAGGCAGAAGGGTAGCCTTATGCAAAGGGAGGTAGAGCTTAACCTCGGAAGGCAGTTTGGTAGACTTATGCAAGAATGCAGATGCAGATGGAGACAATGCTTAGTCTCGGAAGGCAGAAGGGTAGCCTTATACAGGAATGTAGATGCAGATGGAGACAGAGCTTAGTCTCGGAAGGCAGAATGGTAGCCTTATGCAAAAATTAAATAAATGACAATAGAAATTCTTAGCTGGTAATAAATTGCGGTATTGTGACCGTTGTGAGCATTGTGATTATGAAGCATCGTTTGTGTTGATAATAAATGTCGGCATGTGCGACAGTTTTGGGAGTCGTGTCTTTGAATAGTATCTGTACTGCTTTGATCTTTTGCGATACTTTGTGCCTGCATCCAAAGAAAAATCGTGAGTTCTGTAAATGAGGGAGGTTAGTTCGTATCCCCGCTGGCTTTGCTTGATTCGCTCGGCTCGATCTGATGATATCGTTCGTATCATCGGGGTAGCATTTTCTAAACAAGGTTGTTTTCCCAAAATAAGTATGCATGATTTTGTAATAATTACAATATAAACATATATTTAAATGTTTAGATGAACCGACGACCGTGACACGGTTCAAGATGTTGCAACCTCTCATGCTACGGAATTTTGAGGGTCCTCCTCAAAATTCTTCCCTTGTTTGATGGGTTGATGTTTCTGACTATTGCACATGCGGTGATCGGCTGAACTTGCTTCGGAATTTTGAGGGTCCTCTTCAAAATTGTGACCAGTTTCCAATTGCGGGGGGAAATGAAATTTTTATTAAATTATGACCGAACCCATAGGGCTGCCTACGTATCCCCTCTTAAACGGGAATCAGGTCAGGTGTAGTTTAATTTTTATCATATAAGGAAAGCATAAAGATTACACATAGTAGCACTTGACTGCATCTTGATTGATCGGTTTTGGCCAGACTTCTCCGTCCATCTCTGCAAGTATGAGAGCTCCTTCTATCAGTACTCGGTGGACCATATACGAACCTTTCCAGTTGGGAGAAAATTTCCCTTTGGCTTCGTCTTGATCTGGAAAGATTTTCTACAACACCAGTTGCCCCGGTGTGAACTGTCTTGGCTTGACCCTTTTGTTGAAAGCTCGAGTCATTCTATTCTGGTAAAGTTGTCCGTGACATACTGCATTCATCCCTTTTCCGTCTATGAGGTCCAGTTGTTCATAACGGCTCTTTACCCACTTTGTATCGCTGAGCTCAGCTTCTTGTATGATTCTTAGTGATGGAATCTCAACTTTGGCAGAAATGAGAGCTTTCATACCATGAACCACATGTAAGGGGTTGCCCCGGTTGATGTGCGGACTGTGGTGCAGTATCCCAGTAGAGAAAATGATAACTTCTCATGCCATTGCTTGTGCTTTTCTATCATCTTCCTCAATATCTTCTTGATATTCTTATTGGTGGCTTCTACAACTCCATTCATCTGAGGCCTGTAGGTTGTGGAATTCTTGTGCTTGATTATAAAAGTCTCGCACATGGCTTTCATCAGGTCACTGTTAAGATTGGAACCTTTGTCGATGATAATTGACTCTGGAATTCTGAATCGACAAACAATGCGGCCTCGGACAAAGTCTGCCACGACTTTCTTAGTTACTGCTTTGTCGGATGCTGCTTTGATCCATTTGGTGAAATAATAGATTGCTATCAGGATGAACCTGTGTCTGTTGGAGGCGGTAGGCTCGATTGGTCCAATGACGTCCATGCCCCAGGCGGCAAACGACCATGGTGAGCGTGTTGTGTTGAGCTCATTTGGAGGTACCTTAATCATATTTGCGTGCACCTGACATCAGTAGCATTTCCGAACATACTAGATGCAGTCCGTTTCCATAGTCATCCAAAAGTAACCGGCCCTGAGTATCTTCTTTTCTAAGACAAAACCATTCATATGTGGGTCTCAAGTTCCAGCATGAATCTCCTCAAGTAACTTGGATGCTTCCTTTGCGTCGACACATCTTAATAATCCCAAATCGGGAGTCCTCCTATATAGGATTCCTGCGCTGTGAAAGAAATCGTTGGACAATCTCCGGAGCGTGCTTTTCTGAGTATGATTTTCAAGCTCTGGGTACTCTCTTTTTGCCAAGTATTCTTTTATATCATGAAACCAAGGTTTTCCGTCTGCTTCTTCTTCAACATGGGCACAGTAAGCTGTTTGGTTATGGATCTTCACTGGAATGGGATAAATGAAATTCTTGTCTGGATGGTGAATCATAGATGATAGAGTGGTCAATGCATCGGCGAACTCATTTGGATCATGGGGACATGCCGAAATTCCGTTTTCGTAAACCTCTTTCTTAATTCCTGCACGTGGTGCAGATACGATAGTATCTTGGAATTCTTGGTTGCCCCATCTCCTTGTACATGGTGTATGAGCAAGTCTGAATCACCAATCACTAACAGCTCTTGGACACTTATATCAATGGCCATGTTGAGCCCTAAAATGCAGGCTTCATATTCCGCCATATTGTTGATGCAGGGGAATCTGAGTTTTGCAGATATCGGATAGTGTTGACTAGTTTCTGATATCAGGATAGCTCCAATACTAACTCCCTTGACATTCGCCGCTCCATCGAAGAACATTCTACAACCGTCATCGGATTCTTCAATATTCTCTCCTGCGAATGATACCTCTTCATCGGGAAAATACATTTTCAGGGGTTCGTACTCTCCGTCTACAGGGTTCTTAGTGAGATGGTATGTCAGGGCTTGTCCCTTAAATGCCTTCTGAGTTACATAGACAATGTCGAACTCAATCAGTAAGATCTGCCACTTGGCCAGCATGCCAGGGGGTATGGGCTTCTGGAAGATGTACTTCAAGGGATCCATCCTTTATATAAGATATGTAGTATAGGAACATAATTAATGCCTCAGTTGCGGGGCTACCCAAGTCAAAGCGCAGCAAGTGTGTTCCAATAGAGAATACCGAGCCTCATACGGAGTGAACTTTTTGCTGAGATAGTAAATAGCTTGCTATTTTCTTCCTGTTTCATCGTGCTGCCCCAGAATGTAGCTGAAAGCTCCATCTAGCACTGCAAGGTAGAGTAGCAAAGGTCTATCTAGCTCAGGCGGTACCAGGACTAATGGCATTGACAAGTACTCCTTAATTCTGTCGAAGGCCTTTTGGCAATCATCGGTCCATTTGGTTGCGACGTCCTTCTTTAGCATTTTGAAGATCGGCTCACATATAACTGTAGATTGTGCTATGAACTAGCTGATGTAGTTAAGACGTCCCAAGAATCTCATCACATCTTTCTTGTTCCTTGGCGGTGGTAGTTCTTGGATGGATTTGACTTTCGATGGATCCAGTTCTATTCCTCGATGGCTTACAATCAACCCAAGCAATTTCCCAGCAGGCACCCCGAATGCACACTTTGCGGGTTTTATTTGAGATTGTGTTTCCGCAATCTGTTGAAGAACTTCCTCAGATCTTCTATGTGATCGACAACTTTCTTAGAATTGATAATAACATCATCCACATATACCTCAATCTCCTTGTGTATCATATCGTGGAAGATAGTGGTCTAGCCCTCATATTAGTGGCCCCAGCATTCTTCAGGCCGAACGACATCATCTTATAGCAGTATACTCCCCATGGCGTAATGAATGCCGTTTTCTCAGCGTCTTCCTCGTCCATCCATATCTGATGGTAACCAGCGAAGAAATCTACGAATGGTTGTAGCTCATTCTTGGTGCAATTGTAAATCAAGATGTGTATGTTTGGCAAAGGGAAGTCATCTTTCAGACTGGCCCGATTGAGATCTCGGTAGTCGACACAGACTCTGACCTTCCCATCTTTCTTTGGTACTGGCATGATGTTGGCTAACCATGTCGGATATTCGACTACCTTGAGAACCTTGGCATTGATATGCTTGGTGACTTCTTCCTTGATTTTTAAACTCATGTCAGGCTTGAACTTTCTGAGTTTTTGTTCCACCGGCGGACACATTGGATCAGTTGGTAATTTGTGAGCAACAATGGATGTACTCAGACCAGTCATGTCATCATACGACCATGTGAATATGTCCTCATACTCTTTTAGAAATCCTGTATATTCTTTATTCTCTAACGACGACAAATGAATGCTGATGCGAGTTTCCTTGACATTCTCTGAATCTCCCAAGTTGACAACTTTGGTCTCATCCAGGTTGGACTTGGGTCTGTTCTCAAAATTCTCAACTTCTTTGAAAATCTCGTCAGGTATATCATCTTCTTCTGAATCAATATCCAATTGTTGCGTTGTCCCGTTGCATGTCACAGTCATTGGTTCGTCAAGACAAGTAATAGTATTGTTGTATAGATAAAGTAATGAGAGAAAAACAATAGTAATAAATATTTATTCATAAAAACTTAAAAGTGCTTTTGATAAAATGAATAAATGTTTTTGAACATTGAAGATCTTATTGCAGGAATTGTAAAATGCGAAAAGAAAATCATTTAGTAAAAATAATGAACAATGCTTGTTTTAGCCTTACTACCCCGAGGCTCGTCGGGCTCTGGCTGTTCTGACGGTCCAATTCTTGAGATATGCTCCTCTGCTTACGGTCTGTATGGAAGGACTTTCCTCCTCCTCGAGAACGACACAACAATCCATGTCACTGCCCTCTAAGAATAAGTTCCTCGATGCTGCAAGTGCTTCTTCTTCATCTGACCCATAGATAATGCCGGCCTGATGGAAGGTCTGCTCTAGATGCGGTATCGGCTGCTCCAGGGGGTAATAAGGACCGCTCCATAGTGGCGACCAGCTCTTGAAGTCTTCCCAAGTATATTTGTATCCCAAACCGAAGGTGGTGCCATGTTTCTTGATCTTTATGGGTTTAGAGATTCCTTGGAGATTCTTGACGAGCCCTTTACCTGGCTCATATCCCCTCCAGTTCATCATTATAGCGATCTTGCTATCCCACCATTTGTTCTTATCTATGGCATTGACCCGTTCAATGTGGTGGTAAGTTTCTCCACCCAGCTTCCATGTTCCTTCAATCACTGGAATAGTCTGGCGACTGTAAATAGGATTGTTTCCATCGCCATGAATGATCATTTCTTGGTGGTTCCATTCAAATTTCACTGACTGATTCAGCGTTGATGCTATGGCCCCAGCAACATGTATCCATGGTAGTCCTAATAGAAAGTTGTAGGATGCTGATACATCTATTACTTGAAAGTCAACTTCAAACCAAGTTTGCCCCATCTACAAGGACATGCTAATCTCGCCGATAGTGGACCTCTAAGAGCCGTCAAAAGCTTTCACATTTATCGCTCCATCTCATATCTCGTGAAGCCCTTTTCCCAATTTCTTGAGCGTTATCAACTGACAGATATTGAGACTGGATCCCGCATCGATAAGAACTCTGGTGATGAAATAGACTTCGCATTGCACAATGATGTGCAGGGCTTTGTGTGACCCAACCCCTCAGGTGGCAGCTCATCTTCGTGAAAGGTGATCTTATGTGTAAAGACCCGTAAAATTTCTTGTTTAAAATAATGCCGAATAAGTCCCCGAGTTGTTATAACTGTAGAAATTCTTAAAACGGGCCTTGATTGTGTAAAGTACCTCGTAATTTGAAAGAACAAAATTTTCCATAAGTTGGGCGTTATGCGACGCACTATGTGATCGCATAACGGGTATGCGGACCGCATAATGGTCGCATACCTGGGCAGGCCACTGCCTAATTGGAGGACAACTATGCGGTCCATTATGCGATCGCATTTCGGTTCTGCGGACCGCATAATTATCGCATTCTTGCCCTTTGATTGTTGTGAAGGAGTTTATGCGACGCACTATGCGATCGCATAACGTGTATGCGGACCGCATAGTGGTCGCATACCTGCACAATGTGTTTTAATTTTGGCCCACCTGGAGGGCCATTCTGCGGTCGTCTCTGCGGACCGCATGACAGGAATGCGATCACATTCCTTACCGCATTCCGGTGTCGGGCTCCTAATTTTTCTAACTTTAAAACCCGACCCCCAGTTAATTAAAACACCCCACCCCTCATTTTTACAAGTTTTCTGAACAAAAGAGAGAGAAGGAAAGGGGAGTTCTTGAGAGAGAAAGTGGTTATTCCATCAAGTTGATTTTCAAACTCCCTCAGGCTTGGTAATTCGAGTAATCTTATTCTTCCTTATTCTAGCAGGTAAGGGTTCCCAACTCTTTTTCAACTCATTTTCTGATTTTAAACAAAGGGAGGATTAGCATGGATTGTTTCTTGAAAATATTAGCTAAGACCTTTCATGCATGTTTAATAATGGTATTAATTTAGTAAGAGGGAGTGGTTTGGGGTAAATTTCACAAAGACGGGGTTGGTAATCTAATGGGGACACATAGTGTTTGGCATAATGTTTATGAGAGTCTGAATTGCATGCATGACTTATTCTAAGTTGAATACATTTATTTGTGAACTAGATTAACGGTACTAGTCGGTTCGGTGATTTGTGAGTTAAAGTTAAAAAGGGGATTTCGACTCCAGGTATGTGTGGCTAACTTTAATCCTTGTAAAATCCCTCTTGTTGTGGTAAGCATATGGTGTGTGTACTTATATGGAAATATGTGAATTGACTGACTAGCTGATTACTACCCCACTGTGTTAGATGAGATTTTGAATTATGACTTGGCATGCCCACTTTATTATGTGCAAAAAATGGTAGTTGTTTGAAGTTATTGATATGAAGCATTGTAAAAAAGTTGAACGGTTATGGCAAAAACTTGGGCATAAATTGTTGTTTGATGAAAGTTTGGGGTGCTTTGAGCCCAAGTAAATGAATTGATAAATGTGAATTTGTGATCCTTGAAAGGAAGGCCCATGTGATGAAATTGTTTGGTGTTGTTGTTAAAATTGTGATCCTTGAAAGAAAGCCCTTGTGATGAAATTGTTTGGTGTTGTTGTTGAAATTGTGATCCTTGAAAGTAAGGCCCTTGTGATGAAATTGTTTGATGTTGTCGTTGAATTGTGATCCTTGAAAGGAAAGCCCTTGTGATGAAATTGTTGGTGTTGTTGTTATGAAATATGAATTGTCATCCAGGGTCGGGTTGCGCGCCGCAACTCGAAGTAATAAGGTGTGGGTTGTGGTGATAAGGGTGGTCGAGGTATAAGGGTGCAAAAGTGATCGTTATCACTATTGATATGAAATTGATGAAACTCGTGAATATGGTTGTGTTGGAAAGGGAAAAAGGAGAGATTGTAAAATTGTTGACTTTGATTGTCTCTTTCCGTGTGTTTTGATTGTTGGTCCTATTGTTGTCCTTTTTCTTATCTGTGTGTTGGTTGATTGTACTTGTGATAAAGTTTGTTCATACATACTAGTACTTTGTTGTTGTTGCTGTTGTGATGAAATTATTGGTGGTGTTGTTATGAAATATAAATTGTCAGGTGAAATTGTTGACTTTGATTGTCTCTTTCCGTGTGTTTTGATTGTTGGTCCTATTACTATCCTTTTTCTTATCTGTGTATTGGTTGATTGTTCTTGGAATAAAGTTTGTTCATACATACTAGTACTATTCCACAGTACTAACGTCCCTTTTGCCGGGGGCGCTATATCTTTTATATGGATGTAGGTGGTCCCATAGCAGGTAGCTCAACCCGCCATTAGTGGTACCTCCTCTTCATCTCTTCAGCAGTTGTGGTGAGCCCCTCTTCTCCTCGGGCCGTGTGTGGATTATACCACCCTCTTTTGCTTATGTTGTAAAGGTATAGTCGGGGCCTTGTTACCGGCAAGTTATGTAAAATCCCTAGTATTAGTAGAGGCTCCGTAGATATGATGTGGGTGTATATATGTATTTTTGGGTAGTAACAGTACGTACTCAGAACTGTGGATCATGTTGGAAAGTTATGATGTATTATGTATGTTTGGATATCAATCGTTGAAATACTAAAAGAGGAAACAAATGGAGATATGTTGTAAAATGTGCTTTGAAACTAAAATCGGCTAACTCACATGAAATAATGTATGTTATGAACGCGAGGTAATACGTTGGGCAGGAAAGGCAATCCAGGTCCACTTGATTGGGTTCACCCGGTTAGGCGCCGGTCTCGTCCCTCGATTTTGGGGCGTGACAAAATTGGAATCAGAGCCTAAGGTTTTAAAGTGTCCTAGGATGTCTTGGAGCCGTGTCTAGTAGAGCCCTTCTTATCGGTGTGTTGTCGACCACATATATAATTAGAGGGCTACATGGACATTTAGGAATTTCACCCGTCTTTGATACTCCAATCGTGCGATAGAGCTCAAGTTAGGGATTTAGCTTTCTCTCCAAACCTTACTCTCAAAATGAGTAACTGTGATACCATAATCTGCGTGTTTGAAGCCATGAGGAGGGAATGATCCCACCATTGAGTCCGAAGGGACTGCCCTAGGGCTTGTTAGGAGAATGTATTGAGCTGTGGAGGGATTGGTAGAACTTATCGCGAAGGGGGGGGGGGGGGAGTGCCCTTGTCCCTATTGATGTCCCTACACCACCAAATCCTATAGTATATCTGTAATGACCCAACCGGTCGTTTTGTGTGTTGCGACTCCGTTCCCATAAATGACTCTTTCCATAGCGGCTACTCGTGCCTTATTATTTGTGGGGGCAGGTAGTTCGAGATTCAGAAGTGATTTTGCCAGTTCAGGAACACTTGGTTCCTGAAGGCTAGCCTATCTAGCTAATTTTGGTTCCGAGCAACATTTTGAGCAAACGACCTCGGAATCGAGTGTTGACAGCTCCAGCAGCTCCGGATGATGATTTCGAACTTGAGCGTATGTTCGCCTCGGGTTTCTGATGACCCAGGAGTATTTCGGCACCTGAATTGGAATTCAGAATTTCATAAGATTTAGAATTCAGTCTGGAATTGGACCTTATGATATCATGGTCCGAATGGAATTCTGGAACTGGCAATAATTCCGTATAGTCATTTATGACTTGTCCGCAAAATTTGGGGTCATTCCGAGCAGTATAGACCCGTTCGGCGTATTGGTGAGCCATTTGAATTTTCTTGAAATCTTAAGTTTGGAACTAAGGGGTTTTGGAGAGTGATTTATAGTTTGGACGATGTTTTTAGTGTTTTGGGAGCTCGAGCGAGTCCGTCTTATGATTTGGGATTGGTTGGTGTAATTTGATGAGGGCTCGGGTGGGCCTAGGGGTCTCCCGGACCCCAAGCGGGGTCAAAAACCAGCAATTTCATAGCTGGTGGGAATTTTCTGGTGTGACCGCCCCTGCGGTCCATGAGCCGCAGGCGTGAGGCTCGTACCAGCGGCCAATCCATCGCAGGAGCGGCCTTTGGCGTAGGAGCGACCTTTCTTCCGCAGGAGCGGACCAGGCTCCGCAGGCGCGACCTCCCTAGGGCCCAGGCCAAATCACAGGCGCGGCCCTTATCTCGCAGGGGCGAGTTCGCACCTGCGATCCAAAGGTCGCAGGGGCGGAAACTGCTGAAGCAGTCCTATAAAAGCCCCATTTCGTTCTTTTTCTTCCCAAACTCGATTTTCCTCCATTGTTGAGACCCCTAGGAGCTCCAGATCAGTTGTGGCGAGTCATTTACTCAGGTAAGTAATTCTTTGGCTTCCCGCATGTTTATAACTTCGATTCTTGAGGAATTTCCACTTCCAAAATTCATAAAAATCCATGGGAAGGCTTGGGAAAAATAGAGGGTTTTGAGAAAATCTAATTTCTGATTTTTGGGGTTTTATAGAATGATTATATTAGTTAATCTTGATCCTTAGGCGACGTATAGCGCATTTCTTCAAGAATCGTAATTTTCCGGACGCCGAGGCTCGGAGTTGAATATTCCAAGTACGTCAAGAATGTGTTTTAAGGGAAATCTTTGATAAATCCTCCTCGATTCCTCCTAAATTGATATAATTATGTGTTTTTGGCTAGTTGCGAGCCATCGAAGGTAATTCGGAGGATTCGTGCGTCTTGTTGATTGGTCCGTTGACCGGAGGAGTACTTGTCCAGGTGAGTCTCCTTTCCAAACTTTGTAAGGGGGAAAAGTCCCCTAGGCTCCTTGTTGCTAATTGTGGTTGTTGAGGGGGTTGCGTACGTACCACGTGACGAGAGTCCGTACGTGGCAACTATATTGTATGTTGGGTAGCCATAGGACCCACGAGCATGTTCTAGCTGTTTGTTTGATATTATCTGATGCCTTGTACAAGTTATTTGCCAATATATGATGAAATGGATCTATGATAGCTTTGAGTTAAATGTGCATATTATACTGATAAGAATTATGAATTTCATCAATTGATTAATTGTGTTACTTCTGATATAATTGATAAAGAAAACAGAGTAAATGAGATAAATCTTGGANAGTCGGTACCATGGTGTCTACATATACGCATATATATACATTCAACATTCATGCATTCATGGCCCCTGAGTCACAGGTATGATTCGTGATCGGGGAGAACTTATATTTTCATTACTGGCCCCTGGGTCATAGGTTTGATTCGTGATCAGGGAGGAATTAAACTTATTTTCATCAGCCCCTGAGTCACAAGTTTGATTCGTGATCAGGGAAGAACTATACTACTATTTTTATCGGCCCCCGAGTCACAGGTATGATTCGTGATCGGGAGAGTATATATATTTATGTCATTTTCCCCCGAGTCGCAGGTATGATTAGCGAGCGGGGAGAGATATTGGCCCACGATTCGCAGGTTTGATCCGCGAGCATGGAGATATCGAGTCAGCGCACGAGTCGCAGGTATGATTCG
>ML265857.1:0-93035 GCA_005239495.1 Nicotiana undulata | reverse complement strand
TTCTCTTATACAATTCTAGATGTGTAAAAGAGCCCCCCCCCCGACGTTCCCTGCCGTCGACAACACGTATCGAGGTACATAAGGTCAATTGAGAAAAAGCACCTCGATGCTGTAAGGAGAGAGTGTAAATTGGATGAGAAGGTTATTTTGCAAATACCTTCTTGCGAGGAGGACAACACAACCTACGTAGAGAGGTTTATGAGTGTGTATACATACCCCTTTACGTTACATACCCCTAAGACACCTCATTCGATTATATCAGCCTCAACATTTTTTAGGCTTGATCAAGCTCAACGTGTCGCGCCCTGCTTTTCCCTCTCCTTTCAGATCAGTCAGGGTTTTTGACATTATTGGGAAAACTCATTTCCTTTTGGGATAAGGGATGTGAAGGATTTGAAGAGTCTCCACCTAATGAATTAAGGTGCGTTAGGGCACCTACTAAGGGTTACATACAACACATATTTGAATAACCTGAGATTAGCTAAGGGCTTGAAATTACTTCAAGGGGAAGGTGTTAGGCACCCCTCAAAGTCCACAACTGTGGTTCCCGTCCAAACGAACATTGTGAACTAAACAAGTAGCAAATAGGCAGTCAAAGAATACACATGTAAACAAATAATGGTTTCAAAAGATTCACAGTCTAAGCACACATATGTGATAAAAGTGTTAAAAGATTCACAGTATAAGCGCACATATGTAAAGGATAGGGGAGGTCCAAAGTTTTTTATCCTATAGGATCATATCAATGCAATGCCCGGTAATCACTCCTCATTGAGGGGCTACACGTGGCATTAGCGCACCGGTCATCATATCCATTTCTACCCATTATCCCACCCCTTAGTGGTTATTAAAAGAATTTTATTTAACGAGCTCTAAGCGTGCTGTTATTCGTCCCTTCCTTGTGGTCCTGGAGGAATTTAGGACCTCTCGATATAGGTAGTTCTAGACAAACCCCTAAGGTTCTTAAAGGATAAAATTCTAGGCGACATGCAAGAACAAGTAGGACTAATCAGATAAATGTAGGAAAGCAGTTATGAGGCTCATGTTTACCTCCATAGATAATGCACATTACAACACGTCTCAAAAACAAACAAGAGGCAGTTTATTAGACAGAATCCTAAGAAGGATATCTAAGTAAGGGCTAAAACACAGAAATACATGACACTGTTTTTACAAACTCAACAACGGGGTCCTAATCAGTCGCCTACTGATTTTTAAACCTGTGAGTCTTTAGGCAGCAAACACAATCAAACAATTTTCCAGTTTTATAGAGATTGATTACCTAAGGCTTGCCTAGGCGTGTAATTGTGCATAATAACAGTTAACAGAGTTATTAGGAAGTTCAGAAACTGTTTTTACCTAAAAGCATGCTGTTCTAGGTGATACGAATCTGAGAATGCAGAGATTGTTAGTAGTTTTACCCAGAACACATCACAAGGTGAGATTATTTTACACCTTTTAATGAATCAGTAGTTAAACTAGGTGTCTTAAACAAATGCGAATAGTTTCCTAGAGCATGGTATTTAATATGCACATACAAATGCTTGAATTGTTAAGACATAATCTCAAAATGCACATAATTCCTAAGGCATGATTTCTAAATGCACATAAGAGTTACAGAATCGTTAAAGCATGATTTCTGAGTGCACACATGAGCAATATTTTTTATGTTTATTATCCTAGGAGCAGGATCTCTAAGTTGTAAACATAAACATGGATTAGTGGCAGATGAGTTGTTGAAACAATAGACACGAAATCCTAGTAACATGATGTCTAATGCATGTTTGGCATGATTTTGATGAATATGTTGATCCTAAAATATGGATTCTAATGCAAATATAGATAATGTAAAGTCTAAAACATGCTTTCTACCTGATGACATTGATAGAACTATATAGCTACCCTCCCCATTTCACTAGTCATCCCCAATATTTGTTTACAAACCAGTTGAATAAATTACATGAATAGGTAAAAAAAAGAAAAAGTTAAACTATAGGGAGCCTGAAGCAGGCCCAAGTGTATCCTGAAGATACCAGATCTTCTATAACCTCAAATGCCAAGTTTATAGCCTATCTCATGTCCGGGTGTGTCAAAGTTCCCTAAGGACCTCAAGGATCACGGGCAGTGCTCACACCCAAAATTTCATAACCAGAACTGAGTAAGTGCATTGTGGAAGGGCCATCCCCAGTGTGTCAGAGTTCAAAGGGATCTCACAGGGATCCCAAAGCAGTCACACACTGGAGGGCAGAACCTAAGGACCTAAGAGTAGAGTGAGAGTGCTTGACATAGTTTTGAAAATGTTTAGATAGGAAAACAATATTGAAAGGGTTCCGGTTAAGTAAACGAGTCTTATAAAATAGGAGTTGTTTTGAAAAAAATAGTTTGAACAATGTCAGTATAAACAATTGAGGATTTAAAGAGACAGCAGAACAATCACAGACCAAACAGGTTCAACAACAGTCTCTCACACAGGGGTAATGGGAGTTGGGGACAGATACAACATACATAGTGCAACACATAACTAACAGAAGCACAGAAAGTTTTAGGAGCTAATAATACATACATAGCACATGTGTATGAACTTCATGTACAAACAGTGAAGACATAGTTGGCAGAGTTAAGCATAGAATCAGAACAACTTAGGGGGTTCATGAGATTATGAGATAACTGATAATATTAGCATAGTATATGATTGAATTTCAGGACAAACAATGAGGACATAGAGGTACTAAACATAACTGAGTAGAGTTAATCATAGAATCAGAACAATCTAGGATAACAAATCAGTTTTGCAAAAACAGGTGCATAGAAACCATGTAACAAACAAATAATCATTCAAACCTATATAAATAGAGTAGAGCCAGTCTAATGCATACTACCAAGTAATGGACAGGTTCATAACATGCTGATTATAAGTTGAATTAGAACATAATTAACATGCTAAGTGAAAACATGCTAACTACATGTTGAAAAGTTTCAGATTACCAGTAAAACTACAACAGTAAGAAAACACATAGATGCTAACTACATATTGAGAAGTTTCTAAATATCAGTAAAATACAACAGTAAGAAAAAAACATACAGTTTGAAGCTTGGATTTAACATACCAGTTAAGGGAGTAGACACAAAGTGAAGAGCAGTAGAGTGCAATAGCTAGCCTTGGCTTATAGCCGACTAGTTTCAGTGACAGAAGCAAGTAATAAGAAAGAGCAGAAAAGCTTTGAGTGTGTGAGAGATTTTGAACTAATGTGTTCGTCTGTTTGAATGAAAAGAGACGAGAGTATATATAATAGTTTTAAAGCTAGGTAAATAAGGCATGAATCAATTTGTTCAGTAATTGAAGAACTCAGAATCAGTTAAAGTAAAATCGGTCCAAGTCTTCCCTTAATTAACAGAGTCATTTCAGACGGTAGAGAGCAGGTAAAAAATAAGGAAAGAATTCAAACAGTATAGGTATAGAACATGTAATTAGGGATAGATTCATAAAGTTCTAATTAAGGACATAACATTAAGAATCAATTAATAATGCAGTCAATCACATAATAAGGTAAGAAAATAATTTAAAAGTTGTAAAAACATAGGAGTAGATGGAACTCAGTAAATAATATCAGCACAGAAAATCAAGGATTCAAAGAATCGGAAAATAGTACTAATATTAGGGAAAACATTATAGACTTTCATGAATAACAAGTAAACTGAGTATAACCAGAAAAAGACAAGTCAAAAATCCTAATAAGAGATTATTAGGGTGAAAATCATAAAATATTCTAATTAATCGTAGTATACTCATGAGAATCAAACATACAGACAAATCGAATGAACAGCTAGCAAGAACGAACTCAGATCCAAGACTAGAGCCAAAAATTAGGGGGTTTCAACATAACTAGTTATGTTAAGGGAGAACTTAATAAAAATCGTTTAAACACAATGAGAATCACAGAATAACACTTAAAATCAGAGAAAATCGCTTTGAAGAGAAGTTTCAGAAACCCTAGTTATGAAGAAAATGAAACGACTCTTTGAAAATCGAAAGGTTTTCATAAAACAAGCAAAAATAGTTCCAATATCTTCAGATCTGTTATAGATCTAAATATTTAAGAGATGAAGTTAGGGTTTTGAGAGAGATAACCAGAGTTAGATAGAGACCGGCTTATAAACCATAGGTCTAGCAAGGAAAAAAGTAGAACGATTTTACTCAATCGAGCCATGGTGGTCTGAGAATGGTGGGGACAGGCCATGAGATGTGAGTGAACGGCCACTGGTCTCTTTAGGACCTCAAGACAGCAACAGTCCCGGTCATGGGGGGAGCCATTGAAGTTGGGAACGATGGTGAGCCACCATTATTAACGGCGAGCAAGCAACGGCGAAGGGGATTTGGGTTAGGGCAGAGGGAGTTTGAGAGAGAATGAGAGGAGTGTGACCGCGGAGAGGGTGAGGAAAATGAGGGGTTTGGGGGGTATTGGTGTTAGGTTAATTAAGGAAAGAACAAATACGGGTCGTTGATCAAAATTGATCAACGACCAAGATTTAACTAGCATTGGGTCGGGTAGGATTTAGGGATTGGGCCTGGGTCTTTGGGCTAGTATAATTAGGTGTTTGGGCTAGTTTAATTTAGGCTATAAATGAAGTAGAAATAGGCCATTTGTTAAATACCCGAATTAAATTAGTCAAAATAATTTACAACAATATTAATAATTATAATAAATGAATCCCATGCATGGAAATAATATAAAAATGATTATTTAGTATTTAAAAATATAAAGGACTGATTCCTGGTAAAAATAATAAGGAAATTATATACATGGGTTATAATTGCAAAGTTATTGCAATTATAGTCAAAAGGTGCCAATTTGGCTATTTATGGAATAGCTTGGCCTTAATATGACCATAAGTAATAAATTAAGTCCAGAAATGTATTTGAAATCATTTGTGATGCAATTTGGTAATTATTTATTGGAAATAAATACTGGATAAATTAGTAAATAAATGTAGAAAAAATTATGGAAAAATACCAATTGGTATTAATGCATGTTTTGAAGGTATATATGCAATTTTAAAATATTTTGAGAAAAATTGGGTATCAGCACAACACCGAGCGACCAAGGCCTTCTTCGCCAGTAACGACGAAGACAAGGATCGAGGTTGGATGAGCCGGTTCATCCGGGTGAGGACCGTCAATGTTATTCCCAAGGAGTTTCTGTCGTTCCCAGAGAAATGGAGCTTCGAGCGTGAGTAGAATTCTTTTCTTTAGTTATTTCCATCATTTTTGCTAAAATTAGCATAATTATTCCTTTCCCTCTTCCACTGCTGTCCCTTGGATGCCCAATGCGGTCCTCGACCTCGAGGACTGGGTTCGTAAACTAGCTGCTACTTCACCATACATCAAACGCGAATGGCGAGACTTGTCGAAGGGAAAATGGGAGGCGAAGCACCACGGTACGTGTATAATATTTCATTCCTTAATAAAAATACCTTTTTTATGTGATCTAAGTCCTCTATAGCAGGTATTGGCGAGTTCTCCGAAATGAGGCCGCCCCCTCTCGGGGAGGAAGTAGGATATTCGGCTTCAAATCCAAAGAAGGATAATAAGAGAAAAAGATCCTTGAAGAGCGAGGACACTCAAATAAAAGCGGAGCCTGCTCGGAGGCGTAAGAAAAACGTTGACATCAACGAGGATTTTAAATTTTTCCACCGGTCCATGGATGATGACGACGACGAGGTGGAGGGCTCGACTCTGGTGACGTGAACCAGAAAATCTTTCGAGGCTATCAAGCCAGCTATGATGGAGGCCCCTAGCCTCGAAGAAGGAACTTCAAAAGAAAAATAGGGTGGAGGTCCTGTATCACCCGAGGTAGTGACTGCTTCCCACACTTCGGGAAATACTGTAGAGGGGGCAAGCTTCGAAGCTCCTTTGCCTGAACAGAGTGCCTCGCGTGGTCTCCTCGAGGCCGTGGAAGCAGGTCATTCCCCTTCATTTCCCACCTTTTCCGAGGATACCATTAGGGAAGCTTAGAACCTGAAGATGCCCGAGCTAGGCAGAGTCCCGGGTGAAAACGACCCCTTCCAGGATTGCTTTTGTAAATACCCGTAAAATTTCTTGTTTAAAATAACACCCGAACAAGTCCCCAAATGGTTATAACTGTAGAAATCCTTAAAACGAACCAATTTTGAATAAAAGCACCCCGGAAGTTGAAAGATGTAATTTTCCAGAAGTTGGGCATTATGCGACGCACTATGAGATCGCATAACGGGTATGCGGACCGCATAATGGTCGCATACCTGGGCAGGCCACTGCCCAAATTGAGGACAACTATGCGGTCCAGAATGCGATCACATTCTGGTTATGCGGACCGCATATTTGTCGCATTTTTTCCCATTGGTTTTTGGTGAGGGAGGTTATGCGACGCACTATGTGATCGCATAACGTGTATGCGGACCGCATATTTGTCGCATTTTTTCCCATTGGTTTTTGGTGAGGGAGGTTATGCGACGCACTATGTGATCGCATAACGTGTATGCGGACCGCATAGGCTCCGCAAACCTTCACAATGTGTTTTTAATTTTGGCCCATTTTTAGGGCCATTCTGCGACCGGTCTGCAGACCGCATGTCAGGAATGGGATCGCATTCCTGATCGCATTCCTGTGTCGGGCCCCTAATTTTTCTAATTTTAAAAACCGACCCCCAGTTCATTAAAACACCCCACCCCTTCATTTTAACAAGTTTTCTGAACGAAATAGAGAGAAGGAAAGGAGAGTTCTTGATAGAGAAAGTGGTTCTTCCATCAATTTGATTTTCAAAGTCCCTCAGGCCTGATATTTCGAGTAATCTTCTTCTTCGTCATTCTAGCAGGTAAGGGTTCCCAACCCTTTTTCCATTAATTTTCTGATTTTAAACAAAGGGAGGATTAGCATGGATTGATTCTTGAAAATATTAACTAAGACCTTGCATGCATGTTTAATAATGGTGTTAATCTCGTAAGAAGGAGTGGGTTGGGGTAAATTTCACAAAGACGGGGTTGGTAATCTAATGGGGTCACATAGTGTTCGGCAAAATGCTTAAGAGGGTCCGAATTGTATGCATGATTTCAAATTCTGAGTTGAATATGTTTAATTGTGAACTAGATTGACGGTACTAGTCGGTTCGGTGATTTGTGAGTAAAAGTTAAAAAGGGATTTCGACTCCAGGTATGTATGGCTAACTTTAACCCTTGTAAAATCCCTCTTGTTGTGGCAAGCATACGGTATGTGTACTTATATGAAAATGTGTGAATTGACTGTCTAGTTTATTGCCACCCCACTGTGTTAGATGAGATTTTGAATTGTGATTGGGCATGCCTACCTTATTATGTGCAAAGATGGTAGTTGTTTAAAGTTATTGATATGAAGCATTGTAAATAAGTTGAACGGTTATGGCAACACCTTGTGCATAAATTACTGCTTGATGAAAGTTTGGGGTGCCTTGAGCCCAAGTAAATGAATTGTTAATGTGAATTTGTGCTCCTTGAAAGGAAGGCCCTTTTGATGAAATTGTTTGGTGTTGTTGTTGAATTTGTGTTGTTATGAAATATGAATTGTTAGGTGGGATCAGGTTGCGCACCGCAACACGACGTAATAAGGTATGGGTTGTGGTGATAAGGGTGGCCGAGGTAATAAGGGGGTGGCCGAGGTAATAAGGGTGGAAATGTGATCATTATCACTATTGATATGAAATTGATGAAATTTGTGAATATGGTGGTGTTGGAAAGGAAGACGGGGAAATTGTGAAATTGTTGACTTTGGTTGTTTCTCTCCGTGTACATTGATTGTTGGTTCTAATACTGTCTAATTATTTGTGTATCAGTTGATTGTACTTGAGATGAAATTTGTTCATACATACTAGTACAATTCAAGTGTACTGACGTCCCTTTTGCAGGGGGCGCTACATTCTTATGATGATTGTAGGTGGTTCCATAGCAGGTAATTTAGCCCACCGATAGTAGTGCCTCCACTCCATTCCGTCAGCTGCATTGGTGAGCCCCACTTCATCTCGGGGCCATGTGTGGCTCATGCCACCTTCTTTTGAGTTTATTGTGTATTGTAAGGTATAGTCGGGGCCTTGTTGCCGGCAGTTAATGTTATGCTTCTAGTATTCGTAGAGGCTCCATAGGCACAATGTGGGTATTGTACATATGTATTTTGGGTAAGTAATGGTACGGTTCGGAATCGTGATCCACGTTGGTAAATGTTGTATGTATTTTGTAAGTATTTGGTATCATATGTTGGTAATGATAAAAAGTAGAAATGAATTCAAGTTGTAAGTTATGCTTAAGTTATAAATGGCTATTTCACATGAATAATGATATTGAAATCACGGGGTAACGCGTGGGATAGGAAAGGCAATTCCAGGTCCGCTTGACTGGGGTCCTCCGGTTGAGCGCCGGTCGTGTCCCTCGGTTTTGGGGCGTGACAAACTTGGTATCAGAGCCTAAGGTTTAAAGAGTCCTAGGATGTCTCGGAGCCATGTATAGTAGAGCCCTTCTTATCAATGTGTTGTCGACAACATCTATAATTAGGGGGCTACATGGACATTTAGGAAATTAACCTTTCATTATTATTCTATATCGTGCGGTGAACTGGAAAGTGAAAATATCCTTGCCTAATTCGTGCTTTGTTACAAAATTTTCAGTAATGACACTAAAGAAGAGAGCTCGACTTGGCCTTGAGGCCAATGCCACCCCAGGTGTGGCCGTGAATTCTGTACCAAATGGTGCGGGTGAGAGTGATTCCCCGACCTTGAATCTTCCTAGCCTTTCTATTCCGGACCAGAGTGTTCATGTTCCTGCTGCGTCGGAGGGTGCTGAAATCCCTCCCGCTGACATTCCTGATCCTTCTACCGTTCCAGCTTCAGGTTCCGGTACTTCCGATGGGGACCTTATGGGAGCTATCCATATGTTGACTCAGTTGGTGGCCACTCAGGCCCAAAGATCTCATGCTTCCCCTGCGTCCTCTACCGGGCAGGGAGATTCCTCCGGTTCCAGAGTCAACCATTTTTTTCGGTTGGCCCCTCCAGAGCTCTCAGGCACTGATCCAGAGGTCGATCCGTAGGATTTTCTAGATGAGATGTACAAGACTCTCCGGGTTATGAAGTCTACAGAAACATAGGGGGTTGAGTTAGTTTCTTATAGGCTGAAGGGAGCAACATATTCATGGTTCGAGATGTGGGAGGGTTCCCGTGGGGAGGGACGTCCCCCGGCGAGGTGGGATGAGTTCGCCGATGCTTTCATGGATCACTTCTTGCCTGCCGAGACTATGGCAACCCGTGCTACAGAGTTTGAGGTCCTTAGACAGGGCACCATGAGTGTTTAGGAGTACCACATGGAGTTTGTGCGGTTGTCTAAATATGCTCCTCACTTGGTGTCGACTATGGATGCCAGGGTTCGACGTTTGGTTCAGGGCCTTAGTCCCTTGGTTGTGAATGAAGCTGCTACAACTGCCTTGCACTCAGACATGAATTATAGGAAGATTGTGGGATTCGCTGAGGCTACAGAGGCTATGAAATTGAAGATAAGGTCAGACAGAGATAGTGGCAGGAGGGTCCGGTCAGCGGGCCACTCGGGGAGTTCAGTTGGAAGAGGGAGACCAGTTCGTGGGAGAGGGTCATCATGTCCATCCAAGTCCTATGCACAGTCCTCAGCCAATGCACCGCCATCGGTGCACCGTTTCTAGCAGAGCAGTCGATGGGGACCAAGATCAGACAGCAGGAGACCCCATCAGTGAGGTCGCCCAGGAGGGAGGTTCTAGCAGCAGGGGAGGGCTCCGTCCCTTATGTGTGGGAGGTTCCATACCGAGTCTTGTTATCTGGATATCCCAGTGTGCTACGGGTGTGTAGTGAGAGGTCATATTCAGCGGGATTGTCGTGCGCCCAGTCAGGGTAGGGGTAGGGGTTTTACTCAGTCATCCGGTTCTTCAGTCGCCACATCTTTAGGGCGTCCTCCAGCTCTAGCGGGGCGTGGTGCAGTTAGGGGTGGAGTTCGAGGTAGAGGTGGACCCAGCCGGTTCTATGCTTTGAGTGGTCGCCAGAGTGCGGAGGTTTTTCCAGATGTTGTTACAGGTATTCTAACTGTTCAAGCACTTGATTGTTATGCTCTTATTGATCTGGGGTCCTCCTTGTCTTATGTTACCCCGTTTATTGCTTCAAGTTTTGGGATAGAACCCGAACAACTTCATGAGTCGTTCTTTGTATCGACTCCGATTGGTGATTCTATTACAGCCGCGCAGGTCTATAGGAATTGGGTTGTCACGGTATATGGTCGAGTTACCACGACCGATCGTATTGAGCTTGGGATGGTAGATTTTGATGTTATTACGGGAATGGACTGGCTTTATTCGTGCTTTGCTAAAATCGACTACCGAACCAGAGTCACGAGGCTCGAGTTTCCTAATGAGCCTATTATTGAGTGGAAGGGAAATGGTGTGGTACCGAAGGGTGGGTTTATTTCCTACCTTAAGGCCTCGAAGATGATTAAAAAGGGGTGTGTCTATCATTTGGTCCGGGTTGCGGACACCACTTCAGAAGTGTCTGCCCCCGATTCCGTGCCAGTCGCGAATGAGTTTCTTGAGGTATTTTCGAACGAGCTTCCAAGGATTCTGCCAGATAGGGAGATCAATTTTGGGATTGATGTTTTGCCAGATACGCAGCCAATATCTATTCCACCATACAGAATGGTGCCAGCAGAGTTGAGGGAGTTAAAGGAGCAGTTGAAGGATTTATTAGAAAAGGGGTTCATTCGGCCGAGTGTGTCGCCGTGGGGCGCTCCGATTCTTTTCATCAGAAAGAGGATGGGTCGCTTCGGATGTGCATCGATTATAGGCAGCTCAACAAAGTCACTATCAGAAACAAGTATCCATTGCCTCGAATAGATGATTTGTTCGATAAATTGCAAGGTGCGAGGTTCTTCTCCAAAATTGAGTTACGGTCTGGGTATCATCAGTTGAAGATTAGAGAGCAGGATATTCCTAAGACCGCCTTCAGGACTCGTTATGGTCATTTTGAATTTTTGGTAATGTTGTTTGGACTAACCAATGCTCCAGCAGCTTTCATGGATCTTATGAACCGAGTTTTCAAGCCATTTCTAGACTCCTTCGTGTTTGTTTTTATTGATGACATCCTTGCCTATTCGCGAAGTCGTGAGGATCATGTTAACCATCTTAGGGCAGTTATGCAGACGCTTCATCATCACCAGTTGTATGCTAAATTTTCGAAATGTGATTTTTGGCTAGAAACAGTCACCTTTTTAGGTCATGTTGTTTCCAGAGAAGGGATTCAGGTTGATCCCCAGAAGATCGCGGCAGTGAATGATTTGCCTAGACCAATGACCCCGACAGAGATTCGCAGTTTCTTGGGTCTAGCTGGGTATTATCGGAGGTTTGTGGAGGGATTATCTACCCTCGCCTCCTCATTGACTAAATTGACGTAGAAAGCACTGAAGTTCCAGTGGTCCGACGCTTATGAGAAGAGTTTTCAGGAATTGAAGTCGAGATTGACTTCGGCACTGTTATTGACCTTGCCAGAGGGTATAGAGGGATTTGTGGTTTATTGCGATGCTTCAAGGGTTGGTTTGGGGTGTGTGTTGATGCAACATGGGAAGGTTATAATGTATGCTTCAAGACAACTCAATAATCACGAGAAGAATTATCCGATGATTTGGAGCTCACGGCAGTTGTGTTTGCATGAAAATATGACGGCATTATCTCTATGGGGTCCATGTGGACGTGTTCTCAGACCACAAGACTCTTCAGTATTTATTCAAGCAGAAGGAGATGAATCTAAGGCAGCGGAGGTGGTTAGAATTGCTTAAGGATTATGATATGAACATCTTGTACCATCCAGGGAAGGCGAATGTAGTGGCCGACTCTCTCAGTCAGAAGTCTATGGGTAGTCTGGCTCACTTGGAGGTTGATCGGAGGCCTTTGGCTTGGGAGGTTTACCAATTGGCCAGTCTGGGGGTCTGTCTCTCAACCTCAAACGAAGGGGAGGTCATTGTGCATAATGGAGCGGAATCTTCACTTGTAGCAAAAGTCAAGGAAAAGCAGTTTATTGATCCAGCGCAGGCGCAATTAAAGGAGGCAGGCAGTTCTGAATGGCAAGATTTCGGCATTTTCACTCGGTAGCGACGATGGTGTCTTGCGGTGTCAAGGTAGGCTATGTGTTCCAGATATGGATAATCTTCGGGAGAGGGTAATGGCGTAGGATCATAATTCCAAGTGCATCCCGGTTCTAAGAAAATGTATCATGATCTTCGGGAAATTTATTGGTGGAGCAGTATGAAGAGGGGTGTGGCGGACTTCGTGTCTAGATTTCTGAATTGTCAGCTGGTGAAGGCCGAGCATTAGCAGCCCGGTGGATTAACTCAGCTTATGGAAATACCGACGTGGAAATGGGAGACGATCAACATGGATTTCGTGGTAGGGTTACCCCGCACTCAGCGCAAGTTCGATTCAATTTGGGTGATAGTGGACCGACTCACCAAATCAGCTCACTTTTTGCCAGTCAGATCCACCGATACTGCAGAACAGTATGTTCAGTTGTATATCAAGGAGATAGTCGGACATCATGGCACTCCAGTTTCTATTATCTCAGATCGAGGAGCCTAGTTCACAGCTAATTTTTGGAGGAAATTTCAGCAAGGTTTGGGTACTCAGGTGAATCTCAGCACGACTTTCCACCCACAAACTGATGGTCAAGCGGAGCGGACTATTCAGATGCTTGAAGATATGTTATGGGCTTGTGTTTTAGATTTCAAAGGTAGTTGGGATGACTATTTGCCGCTTATCAAATTTGCTTACAATAACAACTTGCGTGCTAGTATTCAGATTACCCCATTTGAGGCTTGTATGGCACACACGTAGTGTACATTTTGGGTTTTGGGTTGTATAGGCATTCATATGCTTTATTTTGTCCATGTAGTGTTATGATTTTATTTTCATATCAAGCTATCATCATGTTTAATTGCTTAAAATGGGGAAATATTGACTTATTTAATCAAATGGGATGGGTAACACTTAGTGTAATTCATATTGGCTTGCCTAACCCCGTCGTTGGACGCCATCACGACCTAGATTAGGATTCTGGGTCGTGACAACGTGGTATCAGAGCCCTAGGTTCACGTAAGTCTCACGAGTCACGGCCAGGCCCAATAGAGTCTTGTGAATCGGTACTGAGACGTCTGTACTTATCTTCAAGAGGCTATGGGGTGTTAGGAAACCTCCCTGTATTCATATCGTGTCGTGCAAACTATGATGTACTCAAACTTATTCTTCTATTCTCTCACAGATGGTGAGGACGCGTGCATCGATGTTTCTGGTCCGGGAGATACCGCTGCCTCCGCCACCCGAGGTCGTGGCAGAGACATGGGTAAAGCACCTTCTCGAGGTACGGGACAAGGGCGCCCCAGGGCTATACTAGTGGCACCACTAGAGGACCCTATTATGGAGGAGTAGGATGAGGTGCCTCCAGTAGCACCTACTCTAGTTGATTTCATGACGGGGCCAGGCTTCCAGGAGGTCATGGGCCGTATGCTGAGATTCATGGACACTATGTCCCAGGCTGGTTTATTTCCAGCTGACCCTGCTACTTCTCAGGCGGGAGGGGGAGTCCAGACCCCTACCGCTCAGGCTACAGGTCAGGCAGCATCAACACGTCATACCCCGGGAACACCACCCGTGGGTGGGGTTCAGTCCGTAGTAGCAGCCTCAGAGCCCAGGCCAGTTGTAGAGGGTGACCAGCAGAAAATGTTGGATAGATGGACCCGACTTCGCCCTCCAATCTTCGGGGATGAGCGGGGTGAGGATGCTTAGGATTTCATCGATAGATGCAGGGACAGACTGCACAATATGAGGATTTTTGAGTCCCATGGAGTGGATTGCACCACATTTCAGTTAGAGGGCAAAGCTCGTAGGTGGTGGCATTCATATATTCTTAGCAGACCAGCAGATTCTCCTCCTGTTACTTGGGATCAGTTCGCTCAGCTATTTCTGGACAGATATATTCCACCCTCTGAAAGGGAAGAGTTGCGGTGTCAGTTTGAGCAGCTAGAGCAAGGGCAGATGACAGTGATAGATTATGAGGCCATATTTTCAGAGTTGTCACGCCATGCACTTATGATATTGCATACCGATGCCGAGAGAGTGCAGTAGTTTGTGGCCGGGTTGCATTCAGATATTAGGGACACCATGGCCGGAGAGGTGGAGATGGGTACTCCTTACCAGCTTGTAGTCGAGATAGCTCGACGGATTGAGGGGTATCGGTTGAGGAGCAGGGAACATGGTCAGCAGGGTCAGCGGGAGAAGAGGGCTAGGTTCTCAGGGGATTTCAGGGATGCTCCGGCTAGGGGAAGAGGTCAGTTCGGGGGTGGTCAGCCCAACAGGCTTCCATATTTAGCACCTCCACTACCTTCTCGAGGTGGTCCATCGAAGCCTCAGTTCAGTGCCATGCCTGAGCGTTCCTATCATCCTCCAGCCACTCAGGGTTCACCCGGTGGTCACTACAGTTGCCAGAGATCCTCCGGTTCTTATTTTGGTGCTATGCCCGAGGGTCCACACCGCTTCTTGGCTATTCAGGGGTCTTCCTCTTTGGGGCAGCATGCTATGGTACCTAGAGGTTGCTTTGAGTGTGGAGATCTTGGTCATATGCAGAGACTGTGTTCCAGGCTTCGGGGCAAGGCAGTACAGCAGGGTTATCAGCCTATGGGTCCACCACTAGCAGTCCGGCCACCTAGAGGTGGAGGATAGGTAGGCATGGGTCGTCCTAGAGGAGGAGGCCAGTCGGGGGGAGGTCAGTTAGTTCCTGTTCACTCTGGGGGAGTTCAGTCTTCAGGAGCCTCAGCCAGATTTTATGCCATTCCTGCCAGATCAGATGTAGTGGCCTTAAACGCTGTAATCATAGGTATTATTTCAGTATGTGGTAAGGAGGCTTCGGTACTATTTGATCCAGGATCCACGTATTCATATGTTTCAATACTATTTGCTCATTTTCTGGATGTCCCTCGTGAGTCCTTGGGTTCTCCTATATATGTGTCCACTCCTGTGGGTGATTCTGTGATGGTAGATCGGGTCTATCAGTCTGGTGTGATCACTTTCTGCGGTTTCGATACCAGACTAGATCTTTTATTGCTGGATATGATTGATTTTGAGGTTATCCTAGGCATGGATTTGCTATCTCCTTATCATGTTGTGTTGGGTTTCCATGCCAAGACAGTCACTTTAGCCATGCCTGAGTCGCCTAGGCTAGAGTGGAGAGGTTCTTCAGTTAGTGCGTCCCGCCGAGTCATTTCCTTCATGAAGGCTCGGCATATGGTCGAGAAGGGTTGTTTGGCTTACCTTGCTTATGTGCAGGGACACCCCCGCCGAGTCTTCGACCATTGATTCAGTGCCGGTGGTACGAGCGTTTTCAGATGTATTTCCTTCAGATCTTCCAGGCATGCCTACAGATCAAGATATTGATTTCTGTATTGATTTAGCTCCAGATACTCAGCCGATTTCCATTCCCCCGTATCGTATGGCTCCTAAGTAGTTGAAAGCGTTAAAAGAGCAACTTGAGGAGTTGTTGGCTAAGTGGTTCTTGAGACCGAGTGTGTCGCCGTGGGGTGCTCCAGTCCTATTTGTGAAGAAGAAGAACGGGTCTATGCGGATGTGTATTGATTACCGCCAGCTAAATAAGGTTACTATTAAGAATAAGTATCCTCTGCCGCGCATCAATGATTTATTTGACCAGTTGCAGGGTGCTCGTGTGTTTACCAAGATTTATTTGAGATCGGGTTATCATCAGTTGAAGATTCAGGCTTTAGATGTTCCGAAGACTGCATTTCGTACCCGATATGGCCATTATGAGTTCTTGGTGATGTCCTTTGGTTTAACTAATGCCCCAACAGCATTCATGGACTTGATGAATAGGGTATTCAGGCCGTATATTGATTCCTTCGTCATCGTCTTCATTGATGACATCTTGATTTATTCGCGGAGCCTGGGTGAGAATGAGCAGCATTTGAGAGTTGTGCTCCAGACCTTTGAATGAGCAGCATTTGAAAGTAAGTTTTATAAGATATTGTGTTTGCATGTGACCGCTTCGCAATTTACATTTCGCGAGCGATGTGTGATTTCCCCCACTCTTATGGGAACAGACCGTACGCCGCGGCGGATTGAAAGGTGCACTTTTGGGACGGGCCGGTCGATACCCGGCAGTGCACAGAGACGATATAATTGAGAATGCACTCTTGGTACGGGCCGTTTGATCCTCGGCAGTGCATGGACGAAGTTGTACTATGTTATGATATGGCTACATTGAAAGACGCACTTTTGGGACGGGCTGGTCGATCCCCGGCAGTGCATAGCTATTTAGATATGATTATGGTAAGCATGCACTTTTGGGACGGGCCGGTCGATCCCCGGCAGTGCATAGCTATTTATCCTTATGACTTCAGCCGGTTGTCTTATTCTTGTGTGCGCATGATTTGTTGGCATTGTTTCATGGATTTTTACTTGTATGAGATATTTTTGGGAAAGAAAGTGGCCATCGTTATTGTTCCAGTATTTTCCTTTGATTTCTGTGCTTTATATATAATTGATATCCACTATTTTACATGCTACTGCTTTTATTTTATCATTTTTATATCATGGTGTTGGACCTTAGTGAGTGTCAAGTCGACCTCTCATCACTACTTCTTCGAGATTAGACGGGATGCTCACTGGGTACATATTTATTTTAATATGTACTCATGATGCACTTATGTACTTAACTGTACAGGTTCTGAGGCTGGTGCAACTGGTTATCAGACCTGATCCTGATAGTGACCGTAGCGGACTTGACTTCACGGTGAGTTGTTTCCTCTGGCGATCCCCAACAGCACCATGGAGTTTCATTTACTTTTGTTACTTTCCTCGTCTACTTCATCCAAACTGTGGATTTGTATCTATATGTATCTTGTATATTCTGATAGTTGCCCGTGACACTCGTGACACTAGTTCCTGGCACACACGTAGTGTACATTTTGGGTTTTGGGTTGTATAGGCATTCATGTGCTTTATTTTGGCCATGTAGTGTTATGATTTTATTTTCATATCAAGCTATCATCATGTTTAATTGCTTAAAATGGGGAAATATTGACTTGTTTAATCAAATGGGAAGGGTAACACTTAGTGTAATTCATATTGGCTTGCCTAACCCCGTCGTTGGGCGCCATCACGACCTAGATTAGGATTCTGGGTCGTGACACAAACTTTCCGAATGTGCCATCACGACCTAGATTAATGTGGACAGTTTGTGACTTTCCAGCATTAGCAATGCTTTCAGGATGGTGCACTAAGGGAAGATTGGCATGCCCCCACTTGCAATTATGACACATGTTCTCAATATCTCAAACATAGTCATAAGATGTGTTACTTTATCCATCGAAGATTTTTTCCTCATGATCATCCATTCCGACGAGATAAGAAGTCTTTTGATGGTAAGGAGGAGCATAGACCTGCACCTGTTTCATTGTCGGGTGAAGAAGTGTTTGAAGAGCTGCTTGAATTCAACAATATCTTTGGAAAGAGCACTAAAAAAAGGCCTCGGAGTGATAAGGGTCCATGGAAAAAGAGATCCATCTTTTTTGAATTCTCATATTGGGTGCATAACAAATTGAGGCACAATCTTGATGTGATGCACATCGAGAAAAACATATGTGATAGTTTTCTTGGGACTTTATTAGAAATAGATGAAAAATCAAAGGATCATGAAAAATCTCGCTATGACTTACAAGAAATGGGGATACGAAAGGAGCTACAACCAAGAATAAATAATGATGGAACTATAAGTTTGGCTAAATCTTGTTTCTACATGCAACCAAAAGAGAAAAGTTTATTTTGTACAGTCATGAAAAATGCAAAATTACCAAAAGGGTGTGCTTCGAATATTTCAGAACGCGTGCATGTGAAAGAGATGAAAATATCAGGGTACAAGAGTCATGACGCTCATTTTATAATGCCTTACTTGCTCCAGGTTGCTGTTAGAAAAGTTTTGCCCAAGAATGTTTCATTGGCCTTGATTAGGCTGGGAAATTTCTTTAGAGCTATATGTAGTAAGGTCATAAGGCGAAGAGATCTTGAAACAATGTAGTATGAAATTGTTGAAATAACATGCGAGCTTGAAAATATTTTCCATCCAACATATTTTGACATAATACCACATTTGCCTATCCATTTGGTGGATGAAATTAAGCTTGGGGGTCCAGCTCATCTCCGTTGGATGTATCCCATTGAGGGGAACCTATGTAAGTACAAGGCGTTTGTAAGTAATCGATCTAGTCCAGAAGCGTCAATAGCAGAGGGGTTTTTGGCCGATGAGTGCTTGACTTTTTGTTCGAGATATCTACATGATGGCGTGAAGACAAAATTTAGTAGGTACTAAACTGTGGATGATGAGTGCTCTTAAAATTTGTCACCTATATTCCCTAATATAGGCCATCCAATTGCAAGTAAGAAAAACAATACTTTTCTCATGGATTCACAGTTATGCTTTGAGGCACATCGATATGCTCTGTTCAATACTGGAGATGAACAAATAGAAAAGTTTATCGAGTAAGATAAATTATATTAAAATATTTATTTATATTTTAAATAAGTTTTTCTTTATTATATGCTTAAACTTGAAATGTTCTTGATTGCAGGGAACATAAGAATTTAATTGTTAATCAGAGTAGATCAAATGCATGGGTAAGAGCGAGGGATCATAGTCGGGAATTCAGCATGTGGTTTAAAGAGAAAGTTAAAAATATTGTATTGCCGATTATTTGAGATGGCTAGCCAAAGGACCTAATATGGTAGCCAAAAGATATACGGGATATTTTATTAATGGATACCGATTTCATACCAAAGAACGGGATTTCAGAGGCAAGACTCAAAATAGTGGAGTGACTTTATCAGCAACAACCGATAGTTTTGCTAGTTCTAGGGACCAAAATCCCATCGATGGCGAGGTTATCTATTATGGAGCGATTCAGGATATCATTGAAATTGATTATTGCGGTTGTTTTAGTGTTGTATTGTTTAGATGTGATTAGTTTCGTAATGAAATAGATGATTATGGGTTAACTCGAGTGTACTTCAATATATTATGCAGTACAGATGACCCTTTTGTGTTGGCATCACAAGTTTATCAAGTTTTTTATGTGGAGGATCCAATTGAGAAAGATGTTTATTATGCAAGGAGTAAAGTACCTGTTGATTTGTATGATTTGGAGGAAGAGAATTGTCCCAATATTGGAGACACATTTTGGCGGGAACCTAATAATGACATTGGTTCCTCATCTAGATTACTTGATGTAGGCATTAGATGGTCAAAAGAGAAGATGTACCTGTTGATATCATTAATATTCCATCTCATGCACAAAATTCACATGATACAATTGTGGAAACATCGGAAGAGGAGGATGGGGTGGATGATACTGATTGGGACTGGATGGAAGTAGATGATTAAATAAGAAAACTTGAAATTATTTTAAGTATATTCTTTTTGAAGTGAGTGATAATGCTTTTTTTTTAATACTCATTTTATGATTATTTTTTGTTATATCCTTTAGAAAATTGTTCTGACATGCTTCAATTATGCAGGATACTGAATTAATTGTGAGAGATTTGGGATCCTTTTGTTCGGTTGTTGAGCCTCGTCCCTTCTCCAACGTCCTCCGTTCCTTCCCGAGAAGCTTAGTTTTCGAAGTGGTAATTGATTCAGTTCACATGTTTTCTTTTAAAATTTTGTACTTTAGGCTTGCTGAAAACAGATGATTGCATAAGTAATATGGTGTTTGTTGTGACATGCTTCAATTCTTGCATTTTGCCTGACTCCATGTATGAATAATTGTTCAGCTCCAAAATTTCATTTTTCTAACCAAACTTTCACCCCACACGCCCAAGCTATTTCCAGTATGGTCCAGTGATGGAAACCATAGAACCATCTATTTTTGTTTAAGTTTGCGTGTGCTTTTCTTTGCCTGCCCTGTTGATTTATTATGACGGAGTCTTCTACTTGCCACACTGTGATGTTTAACAACCATGAGCTGTCCAGAAAATGGGAAATGACTTCGAATTTTCCTTCCAAACTTGTGTTTTCTGTTCTGATAGATGCCAGCTTTCCCATGTGCCAGTCAAAATTATTGTTGTACCAACTGAAAATCCTGTGATTTAGCAAGTGTAACTTTTTGTTTTTCACCAGACTTCCTCTAGACTTTGAGTCACACTTCTTTGTCTCCTTTAGATTCCTTTTATATTCATATGCTCCTTCCTTTGCCTGGCTCCCTGAATCCCACAGACTCACCCTTCATTCTCCTGTATATCCTATCCTATATTGCCCAATTCGATTGTATATTAGGAGTCGAAGCCAATAATATTTCTCAAATTCTTCCTTAATGATTTTGAAACCTTGGAAGTAGAAGGATTAGAGTAGGTGGGATTTTAGGTTTACTGGGTGGATGGTTAATCATTCTTTCAATTTACAAATGAATGCTAGCAAAAACTTGTAATTTACAATACTTATGTTTTCCTTAAACTTGTCTTTGCGACTTAATGTCAACGGTTGATAGCTAAAACAAGATGTACATATCCTGATTGAAGAATGAGATTTGGATCTTGTTTTTGTACTTAAATAGACAGGTATAGCATATGGATATTGGGGAGTGCAGCTTTTCTAAATATAGATGTTTTCCGGTTGTATATTAGGAATTGAAATGTTTCACTTTTGTTCTCTAATTCACTTCTTACACACTGCCATACGTACAGTATAAGAAGAGCAACTGCTTCATTCTAATTCTTCGTAGATCTGGTGAACAAAGTTCAATCACTCTGTTGTTCCTAAGATTTTCTAAGATCTGGTGAATCAGAAGTGTCTAGCCTCTGCATTTACTTGTTCATAATCAGAGGTAATTTCAGTTTTATTGTCTGGCAAAATAACCCTTGCGTATTACTGCTAACCTGAGATGAACCATTCTACTTTCAGACATCTCATCTCCTGCAACTATAAGTCTTTCTAAATCAAATTTAAACTTAAATCTGATTGAGTATGTGAAAGTATGGCTGTAAAAAGGAATGTGATAGTTACTAGCTACAGATTATAAAGTCCCTTTATTTTCTGATTGTTTGTTGCTTATATAAGTTAGTTTTCTTGGATTTTCAGCAGTGGAAAGTAGAATCCATTTGTTGACTCTCCTGACATTTTAGTAATCGTGTGGCTCAACTAGCCAAGAAAATATGACAATGATAAAGAGTGCAGCCTACAAATAAGCTTGACTTAGTTTAATGATATTTATCTTATGGATAGAACTAAGTATCACTCCTTAGTGCTTCTATTAGAAATGATATACTATGTTTTCTGCTTTTACTAACCTATATTGTGTTTGATTTTCAGAGAATAGTCATGAATCAAGAAGGGTGCTCAAGCAAAAATAAGAAAATATCCAACCGCATTGCAGCGGGATCACTTGCATCTTTGCGAAATCAAAGGGTTTCGTCAACAAAAAGAACCTTCCAAGCTACAAGGTCAAATGCAAATTAAGAACGACAATCAGAAGGTGGATTACCTTTATCTTTGCGAAACCAAAAGGTTTTGTCATTGACAACAAAAACAGTCTTGAAAGCTATAAGGTCAAATGCAAATGAAGAACGACAATCCGAAGGTGGATCTAAATTGCAAGAACAAGTGCAGCAAGTGCCACATAATTGGACCTCTTCAGCAACACAGAGAGTACATGAGCAAGTGCAACAAGCGAATATGGATTCCATCACTCCACCGTCACAAGGAGTACATGAACGATCTGATGATACTACCAACCATGAAGGAATTGAACAATTTGAGGAACAAGGCAAGTATATATAAATTTAAATAATAAACTTAATTAAAATTAGTAATGAATGATTATCTTTGCTTTGTACTATTGCAGGCCCCTCATCGCCAAAAAGAAAAAGAGGTCGGACTCAAATGCCAAAGGTTCATGGTAGAAAGGAGCGTAAAATAATCATTCTAAATGAGTATAATCAACCCGTTGGTCCTACTAAAAAGGTTGTAAAATAGTTGGGTAGCTTCCTCGTCACATTGGGAAGGAGTGAAACTTTTTGTCCTCTTAATGTATTTAATTGGAGGAAGTTAAACACAAAAGATGATATGTGGAGGTATGAAGATCCCAATATTCAATAAACATGGATTATATGTATCGACCCGGTTCGTCGTTACGTAAAACCTGCATTATAATTATTGTTATTGACTTGTTATAGATTGGTTATACTGTATTTGCTGTATTAGAGTTGATAGGCTTGAAATCGAATGGTTGTAGTGAGAGTTCAGTCATTTAGGATTTAAAAATAGCCTTAAAATGGAAAAAGTAAACTAAGAGTTGACTTATTAGTAAACGTTCTCGGAATGCGGATTTTGTGGTTCGAATAGCTTCGTTAGGTGATTTGGGACTTAATACTATGTTCAGCATAATTTTGTGATGTCCGGTGTAGAATTAGGCTTGAATTGGCGAAAGTTAGTTTTTGGCGATCATTGGAAAATAGGCTATCGGGTCGAAATAGAATTCTGACAGTTGGAACAAGTTCGTAATGTCATTTTGACTTGTATGCACAAATTTCAGGTCAATCGGAGTTGTTTTGGATAGTTTCGGCATCGTTGGTGGATTTTAGAAATATCAAAGTTATTAGGCTTGAATCCTGTGTGATTTTGGTATTTTGAAGTAAATTTTAGTGCTTTGAGAGTGCAACTAAGTTTGAATGATCATATATGATGTGTCGGTATATTTGGTTGGGGTCCCGATTGGCTCGGGATCGATTTCGGATGATTAACAGACCAATTCATTTTGGAAACTTAGGCTGAAATTGCTGGTGTTTTTACACAGGTATTTTACCCTATGCATTCGCGGAAGGTGCCTCGCATTCGCATAGGGGAATTAAGGGAAAAAGGATTTTGTGCAATGCGTTCGCGGTCCAGGAGGTGCGAACGCGGAGAGTTTTGATAGGTAGCAATCGCGAACGCGGGCTAAGGGGTGCGTTCACGGAGAGTTGAGGGCAGCTGAGGGACCCAGGTCCATTTGACCTGTGCGTTCGCGGATACTTGACCGCGTTCGCACTGAATGAATAACTGGGCATATTTAAATAACCCTTCCGCGACCTAAACCTATTTTTACACCATTGTTGTACGGAAAAGAGCTTTTGAGGCAATTTTTGAAGGGGGAAATCCTTGTTCTTCATAGAGGTAACTGTTTTGATCATTAAAACTCGATTATGGATGATTATAGAACATAAAACCAGTGTAAATGCATGGAAAATCATTAGAAAAATTGGGTTTTAGGGCTTGAGATTATGAGACTTTTAGGGGTCAATTTGAGGGGTCAAACGAACTCTGAATTTGATGTTCTTTATATGTACGGACTCGTGAGATGACGAAAAATACTTCTGTATAAAAGTTTATGAGTTTTGGGACGCGGGCCTGGGGTTCGGGTTTTTACTGGTTTCGGATTTTTGGGTTAAATTTGATATCTTTCGATTGGAAATTGTTCCTTAAGCACATATTGATGATAAAAATCTGAACTTGATATGTACTTGTTTTTCTTTCAAGCTATGGCGTAGTTTATCCTCTTGAAGAGTAATGGCTTTGTTTATCCTCTTTTGTAGGTGGAGTAAATCAAGAAATCAAAGAAGATGATGAAAGTGAAGAACTAGACCTTACTTGAGATGAATTTTGAATTGTTATAGATGAATGTTCTATAGGAATCTTTTGTTATCAACCTTTTTGAAACTTACTCTCTTGAAATGTATTAAACTTAAGCATTTGGGGTAGAACATTTGCTTTATGGATATTATTTGCTTGATGGATAATTTATATTATTAAAAGTTTTATTTTATGATTTATTTAAATTTTAGTGTTATTATAATTTAGTTTATACATATGAATATTTATTTATAATACGGGCTATATTTTTGTTTCAACTGAACTGTTACAATAGCCTACCAGAACCGTTGCAGTAGGACACAAAATGGCGTTCCATAATACAATGCAAACCGTTGCGATAGGTCACATAAACCGTTCCATAATGACCTATAAATTGTTCCCAGACAAAAACAAAATCGTTGCAATGTGTTGCATTAAATAATATGGTAACGGTTAAGAACCGTTCCATACACATTATAGTAACGGTTTTAAACCGTTCCAATTGGAAAATATAACTGTTCCAACAGAGTAAGGGAAAACCATTGCGATAGATGCATCTATAACCACGGAGATGCAAATCGTTGCAAGAACCGTTCCCATAGACCTATTGCCACGCGGGCTGATGGAACGGTCTATAAACCGTTCACATATCTATATGGAAACGGTTATACGGTCTATGGGAACAGTTTTCCAACCGTTACCGTAGGCCAATTTTTCAGTAGTGAGCAGCAAAAGCTTCTCTAACAGCACAAACATGGCGAGTGGCTCCAGAATAAATCCACCACTCTTTAGGATTGCCCACCAAGTTGCATTCGGAAAGCATGGAACACAAGTCATCAACATCATCATGCTTTTCAACCATGTTTGCTTGAACCTTCTTCTTGTCTTTCTTCGGAGCACGACACTCCGTAGATTTGTGTACGGCTTTTTCCCAGTTGTAGCAATTTCAACTGAACCGCTTCTTGCTTGGGTTGTATTTCGGTCCAGCAGCCTTCTTCTTATTTTTGTTATCTTCAACAATATTTGCTCCCAATATTATTAAGTTTCCACGGCCTCTCTTGTCAGCGGCTTTATTGTCCTCTTCGATTCTCAACCGAACAATGAGATTTTCAAGGGACATCTCCTTGCGTTTGTGTTTCAAATAATTTTTGATGTCCTTCCACAACAGAGGTTGTTGATACCCAATTTTTCTCAAACTATTTTAAAATTTGCATATATACCTTCAAAGTCACTTTTTATAATAACTGGTCTTTTTCCATAATTTTTCATATTTTTATTAAATTCTTTTCCAATTTATTCAGTATTTTATATTCAATAATTATTCATAAATTGTATTAAAAATAATTTCAAAATATTTTCCAGCTCAATATATCATTTTTAATCCTATTAGGATTTAAGTATTTCACAAATTAGCCAGTTTGGCATTATTTAGCTATAATTACATCAATTTTACAACTATAGCCTAATTGTACATTTTATACCATTTTAATTCAATAATTAGTCATTTTATATTGGTTAAATACTTTAACTTTATTTATTTAGCCTTAATTTTTTTTTGGATAATTATTAGCTATTTGTTAATAATTATTTATCTATTTTTAATGGGTATTTAACTAATAGCCACTTTTAATTCCAATTCTAGCCTAATTTCACCCGGACCCCTACCCAATTTAATCAGCCCAATTACCCAGCCCAGACCTAAAATCCTACCCAGCCCAACCCCTCATTCGATCTGAGTCGTTGATTAATTTAAATCAACGACCCATATTGATTCTTACCAAATTAAGACCTAAAGACTACCCTCCCCCGTCTCATTTCCCCCCTCTCATTTTTCTTGATGGTCACTCTGAGTTCTCTCCCTTCTCTCTAAGATCTTCGTCTACTGGGCCCTTGTCCTTTTTTCTCCAGCCACTTCCTCGCCGAAAACCATTGAGGTCTCACCTCCTACCAGCCTTATGGCTCCATCCTTTGCACTTGTGTCACCGTTTGAGGCTCTCAAGTGAACCAGAGGTGGTTCCACTCATCTCTCTGGTCTCATGCCATTTTCTACGACCATCTATGGTTGGTCGAGTAAGATCTACCCCTTTCCGGCCAAAAATCGGTAATATCTCTGAGTTTTCTTCCTCTTTCTGGGTTCTTCTAAAAACCCTACCTTCGAACCTTCTGATAATTCTAGATCTGTAACAAATTTATGTGTATTTTAAGGGTTTTACATGTTTTCTTCAAGAAATCTCCTTGTTTTCGAACGATTTCTTCACTGTCCAAAACTAGGGTTTCTTAACCTCTTTCAAAACGATTCTTCTTCTGATTTTAAGTGTTTTCTACTATGTTTTAACGATTCTCTTATGCTTTTTCTTGTTATATGTGTTATTATGCTAAAGGCCCTAATTTTAGGCTGTCTCTGATTATATGTTCGTTCAATCTTTATGTGTGTTTGTTTCTTATGAAATAATCTGTGCTCTTTGTGATTTTTACTCTACTTGTTGGCTAGGGTTCTTGTATGATCATTCTTGCCTATCATATGTGTTTTTGCTTATTCTCAGTAACCCTTGTTAATTCATACTATGCTCTATTTTGAATCTCTGGTTCATATGATTCGTTTGCCTTATTTTTTTGCTTACTCCTACTTATATTATATTTGATCCGTTCAGTGTGATGCTTCCCTTTAGTCAGTATTATGAAATCCCTGATTCCCTGCGATTGGTATATTCTGTTCATTACTGATTTCAACCCCCAAAATATTCTTTCTCCTTATTTTGTGGTTGATTATGTGGTTTTTAATTATTCTTTAATTAGCATCTACTGAACCTAGTCTCTATTACATGTTGTGTACTTGTACTATGCTAGAACTATTTTCCTTGTGTGTTATATACGGCTTCATATGGTCTCCTTCCTTACTTAGTACTTGCTTATTACCGTTTGAGTGTTAACTCATTAATTAAAGGAAGCTCTTATTGATTTCCAGAATTATATTTTGCCTTATTTTCGTATACAAATATGCTGTCAATTATTAACATACGCTTTCCTTAATTGTGTAGTATGTATCTAAGCCCTAATTGTATGCCATATACTGTACCACTCCTATTCTGGTAATAATCAGTTTTATAATTGATTCATTTTCTTGTTTAACACAACTTGTATCCGTTTGAACTAAGACTCCCTAATCAAAGGGAGTCCGAGTCTTATTTGATTATGATGATGTTTATTTCCATAACTATGCTAAATTAGTACTCTTTACCTTATTTCGGCCTATTTCAAAACTATATATACACATGCTCTTTCATTAGACAAAAACACAAACACACACAGTTCAAATTTTCTCTCTTGCACACAAATACTCTCTCTTATGTTCTCTTTCTCGTTACTTGCTATTATCAGCCAGCTGCAAGCCACGGCTGATTATTATACTCTCTGGCTTTTCATTATGTGTTTGCTATCTCCTAACTAGTATGTCCTAATTTCATTCTAAGTTTCAAAATAATGTTCTTCTTTTAGTACTTCAATTCATCTTGTTTCTAATATACTTTTACTTATGGTTCTTTGTGCAACCTGCAATTAGTATGTCTACTTTACTAGCATGATTCTTAATGTATCCCCTACCTTAAACTCAACATGTTTACTAAATATTCCCCTTTTTTGCATGCTGCTTTCTTTGTTTCTTGGCATATAATAATTTGTACTATGTGCTGCTTAACTTCTTTGTAGTTATGAAATACATGATGTACCTAACCCCCACCCCCCTTAGGACTTCTATGAGTATAAACCTATGTTTAACTCTGTGTGCTTGCCCCTATATGCTTTATACTTGTCCCCAATCCCTTACCTCCCTGCTTTTGGATGCTGAACTTGTCTGAAGTTCCTTGTTCTATGTGCTGTCTGATTCTGAGACTGGTATGTTCGAATTACCTTACCCCTTTTTCAAATTGTTTTCATCCTAAAATTTTCTACTGTTCTGTAAAATTTACTTCAAACAAGTCTTATTTCAAAAACTATTTCCCAACTCAATCTTTTCAAAACTATATCAAGCACTCTCACTCTACTCTTAGAAACCTAGGTTCTCCCCTTTTGTGTGAGCATTGCTTAGGGACCCTTGAGCTCCCCTTGAACTTTTACACACAAGAGTTGGCTCTTCCACACTGCACCTACTCCATCTTGGCTATGAAATCTGGGTGTGAGCACTGCCCAGAGCCCTTGAGGTCCTTAGGGAACTCTGACACACCCGGATTATGAAAGGTTGTGAAATAACATTTGGCATTGACTGGAAACTTGGGCCTATTATGAAGGTTCCCTATAGTTAACTTCTTCTTTTTTCTTTTGGTTATGTAATTCATATTCAGAGGTTTGTAATAATTATTTGTAAAGATGATTCTGGGGTTTGATAGTGAAAAATGGGTGGGGATATGCATGCTATACTATAAGTACGGGTAGAAACCATGTCTCTAGGTTTACTTCTATATGTTCGCAATAGTAACCATGTTTAGGAACAACATATCAAGTATGCCATGCATTTAGATACCATGTAACTTAGGTTCATATATCTGCTTTTCTTTCAGCATATCATCATTGCCTTCACTTAGAAATCATGTTCATAGGATTAATAATAACAACAAGAACTGCTACTATGTGATTCTGTCAACATGCTCTGAAATGTAATCCTGTCTAGAAATAAAAAATGTGTTAACAAGGCTGCAATCATGTTCAACCATGCCTACGCGCTTAGAAAATCCTGTTTTTAGGTTAACAATATTAAAATATCACCTATGCTGAAGTTGTACATAATACTGTGATTTCATATGCATTTAGAAATCCATGCTTAGGCTATCATGCATCATGCTATGTTAGACCTCATATTGTAGGATTGTATTTGTTTACTGCACTCAGTTAAATATACATGTCCGAAACAGTCCCTGTTCTAATAAACTGGCAATCAGTCTTTGGTAAACAACTAGAATCACATGCTATCAGGATTGGTAATCGGAAACCCTTAACAAATATGTACAACTGCTGCATGTTATTTTACACCTAGGCAAGCCTTAAGTAATCAAATACGGGAAAATAAAACCAGATCTTTCTGTGTGACTATGTTAACTATCTGCATGCTAAATATCAGTAGGCAAGCCTGATTAGGACTTTCTCTCTGAGTTATGTAACTGGATTCTGCTATTGTCACTTAGACATCATGTTTAGGAACTGAATATGGGCCTAAATTTGTGTATGAGGCATGCTGTGTATGTTCAATATATGTGGAGGTATACTTGAGCCCCTTAATTGCTTTCCTTGCTCTTCCCTTACGTGCAGTCCTACCTATTTTGTTATCTGTCGCCCTAGTATTCTTACCTTTAAAACCTGAGAGTCTGCCTAGCACCTCCCTTTAAGATAGGAGTCCTAATTTCCTCCGGGACAGATAGGAATGGACGGGTAACAGCATGCAATAGAGTTCGTAACCAACACGCGCTTTAATTCCCTACACGAGGTGGGAAATGGTAGAATATGGATATGATGACCGGTGCGCTAATACCACGTGTAGCCCCTCTTTGAGGAGTGTCATACCGGGTATTTCATTGATGTGATCCATATTATAATCCTAGGATACCCTTCACTTTCGCATGCTTACATTGTAACACTTTTCAATATCAAACCCTTTTTCATTAATTGTTTTCAAACATCTGTGTACTGTGACTTAAATCCCCTATTATTTGAGCCCTACTTGTTTGTTTGCTAAATTGTACAAATTCACAATAAAGCTGTTTGCCCGGGAACCACACTTGTGGATCCAGAGGGGTGCCTAACACCTTCCCCTTAGGATAATTTCAAGCCCTTACTCTATCTCTGGTTACCAAACGTAGTTGTAAATGAACCCCTTTGGAGTCCTAACGCACCTTTAAAATTGTTAGGTGGAGACTCTTCAAAACGCAAAAACCCCTTTCCCAAAAGGAATGAGTTGTCTCAACCAAATGTCATAAACTCAGACTCCGCGAGGAAAAAAAGGGGCACGACAGCATGGCGAATCTGCTGGGGACTTTAGGCTTTTACCATTACAAACCGCTTTGTGAATTTGTCTAAGTATTCTTTGTTTGATATTTGAACCCTTCCATTTTCCCCTTTATGTGCAATTAATTTTTTATCTATTTCAAGTATTTACTCTTCCCCAAAAATGAAACTGACATGTTTCTTTGCTTCCCCTTGTAACCGTTTTAAATCATAACTACTGTATTTACCGCTTTTCCTAACGTGCAAATACATGACAACATGCTTTTAATGCTTATTTATTATTGCATAATCATGCTCAACATTCATACTCCACTCGTGCCAAACAATTACTATAGAAACTCTTGATGAGTGGTTGCGCTCTTCCTGTATTATTACCCCCTAAATTCGGAAACGCTTATTTGCGGTAAAACTAGTTGATCAGCGGTGCAGTCGACGGTTCCGTGCCTTTCCCCCTTGAGTTGTCCGCTCAAGGGTACTAGTCTAAAACCCCATAGAAACCTTACTCTCTTATACTGTTGCATGCATCATGGTCAAACCTAGCCAAGCTAAAAGTGTTGTCCGCACGATATCTTTTAAGAATGCCTTGTCCAAAAGTCCACCGGTTTTCCCTAAACCCGAACGGACGTCATCACGTTATGTGCATTTATTTAGAGAACTAAATGGTTCATACTAATTGTTGATATTAAATAGTCGAGTCTGGTGGGGTTAAGGGTCTAACCTTGTTTGCCTTGCAGAAATATGAGGCACGAAGTCCCCAGATTCGGCAGGGTCTCCAATATCCACCCAAGACTGTTGAGTTGGTGGGAAGACCTGCACTCTAGTGACAAGGCTCTCGTCAGAAAATACTTGGGAAATCTACCATCTCTCCTATACATCCAGCCTAACAACATGATAATAGAGGCTTCTACCCTATTCTGGGATTGTGAAAGGTCCGTGTTCCGCTTTAGGGACATTGAAATGACGCCTTTGCTAGAATAGATAGGAGGACTGGCCGACCTAGTGTGGGAAACCCCGGGGTTGCTAATGCCTGAGAACTGCACAGGCAAAGGTTTCCTCAAAATGATGGGTTTGAAGAAGAATGCAGAGTTGGTATGCTTAAAGGAATCATACATCTCCTTTGACTATTTTTACGAGAGGTACGGTCACGGCAAGTCATACCGTACCTACCATGACGAGTTTGCTATCACATCCTTGGGACACATACATCGCAAAGTATTCGTCTTCATGTTTTTCTTTTTGGGTATGATCGTGTTTCCAATGAAGAAGGAGAGAATCCATACTAGACTGGCCATGGTAACCAAGACACTAATGGAAGGGATTGGTGGGCAAAACTTCAGTATTGTGCCCATGATCATTGCAGATATATATCGGGCCTTGGAAAAGTGTCAACAAGGAGCAAGACACTTCGAAGGCTACAATCTACTACTTCAGCTTTGGCTCATGGAACATCTCCAAAAGGGCGAATATCGACAAGAAATTCATCGAAGGGTCTGGGATAACCACATCGCTTTTCACCATCCAAAGCGAATGACTTACATCCCCGACATGTTCGCTCAACCTGAGAATGCCAAAGGATGGGTGGAGCTCTTTGATAATCTGACCGAAGAACAGGTCCAATGGATGTTCGAGTGGTTTTCGACAGAGGAATTCATCGCCTGTTCCCGAGATGCACTGTTCCTAATACTGATCGGTCTAAGAGGAACATACCCTTATGTACCTCTTCGAGTTATGAGGCAAGCAGATAGGAAGCAAGTCATACCCAAGGTCGACAAGATGAGCCATCTTCGAGCTGACTTCCAAAATGATGATAGACCTCACAAATGCCAAGCCCAGCACATGTGGCCCTGCAAGATCGTAATGGAGAAAGACACCATTGAGCCAGACAGATATCACGCTGGTTGGACCCCTTTCTATTCTGGTTTGTTGGAAGACAATTGGGATGGTTTGAGCAAGCCAGGGTTCGTTCAAGGCCATAGGGTTATAGATGAAAAGGCCGAGGCACAAGTCAAATACAACCAGCTGCGAAAAAGGGTCCGGGAATGCGAGAGTGAACACCATGAGATACATGAGTACAACAAGAAGTTGATTGAGGAATGGAAATATATGTCTATCATCACCAACAAGAGGTTATGATACTTGGAACGAGGCATAGTCGAGCTGGAGGAAAAATTCCTCAAAAGGGTTGAAGATTGTCAAAAGGCTGAAGGTACTGAAGGTGGACAGCTAGCCATAGCATACCTGTTGCTGGGACTTCGCGAGTTGGGGAAGTTGTTAGAGGGAAGAAAGAATGTCGAGTCTGGGGAAGGTCCTTCTGCGACCAAGGAGATAGGAATATCTTTTTGCTTTATCGATGTAATAAGGCCAATGGCCATTAGTGACTTTATTTCTTGCTTATTTAGTGTCATTTTGGGATTCGTCTATTTTTATCAATGAAATGAGTCATTTAGCATTTCAAGTTCTCCAAATCAATTTGTCGCTAGGCCTACCTCAGGGGCAAAGAGGTTCCCAAATTAGGACACGCGTTACATTCCCGCACTATGTGTTTAAATAATGCAATACCTTTTCATAATCCGCACTAACTTGGATACCTTTTGTTTTTGTTTAGTTTCTTCCTTTATTTATTCCCCTACCCAAAGGTTAGTTCGTGCACTCTGGCATCATCATCCTATCTCACAAGATCCAGGGGCCCTCCACCCACTCCTCCTCCTAGTCCTCCTAAAGGCAAGAACAAGGGCAAGAATAAAATGGAAGATTTAAACAACATCAGGAAGGAGAACGCAACTGAAGGGGTAGAGGCCGCTGATGGCCAGGCTATTCGGGTTCCTAATGAGAATGTGTCGCAGCTTAAACAAAAATTACTAAAATTCCAAGAAGAACTTGATCAGGTTCGAAATCTGGCAAACCTGTCATTCTCCCTCAACATCCCTGACGTCACCCTCCCCAGCATTCTAAATCCTACACCTCCGCAAAATATCCCAAGACAGCAGAAACATCCCGCACCTCACCATCACGCTACTCCAGCAAAGAACCAGTGTAACACCTGCCATACCCAGAATAACACTCCACTACTTATCCCATAACCTCGGAACTCCACAAATGACCATTTCCACACCCATGCATCAGGCCACCTTAACAATCCTATCTACGTAGAGACCATGCCTCACTCCACTACACCTATCCCATACACACCTAAGTCTGATGAAAAGGATCTATCAATAACTTGGTCGAGGAACTTAGGAAGCTGACCAGCCGAGTTCAAGGCATGGAGGGAATCAAGGGAGTCGAAGGGATGAATTATAAAGACCTATGCATACAGCCTGATGTCGAACTGCCTGAGGGATACAAACCTCCTAAGTTCGAAATGTTTGACGGTACATGTGATCCCAAGGTCCATCTGAGGACTTATTGTGACAAATTGGTTGGAGTAGGGAAGGATGAAAGGAACCGCATGAAGATTTTCATGAGGAGTTTGAAAGGAGATGCATTGTCTTGGTACATCAGCAAAGATCCCAAGAAGTGGTCAAACTAGGTGAGCATGGCATCTGACTTTATGGATAGATTCAGATTTAATACAGAGAACGCACCAGACGTGTTCTATATTCAGAATTTGAAGAAGAAGCCCACAGAGACATTTCTCGAGTATGCTACTCATTGGAGATCTGAAGTTGCTAAGGTCAGACCTGCCTTAGAAAAGGAGCAAATGAACAAGTTCTTCGTCTGGGCTCAGGACCCGCAGTACTATGAACGGTTGATGATGATTGAGAACCACAAGTTCTCTGACATTATCAAATTGGGTGAACGGATTGAAGAAGGTATTAAGAGCGGTATGGTCTCAAATTTTGAAGCCTTGCAAGCTACGAATAAGGCTTTACAGTCCAGTGGTGTGTCCAAGAAAAGGGACGTGGGAGCCGTGATGGTTGCACTGAGAACCAAGTCCCCGCTCAAATACCAAACCTACCCAACACCACCACTCACATACCAACCAACCCCATATTACCAAGCACCCTCACCCTCATATCAAGCTCCACCACCAAGTTATCAATCATCTCCACCACCTACATATGAACCTACTTCACCCAGATACTCCCAACTCGCTCCTGTCTACCACACTTATAATTACCAACCATCCCATTATCAATCACCCCCTGCACACAAAAACTTCCCTAGACCTCGTCCTAATTTTGATCGCAAACCTCCAAAACAGTATATCACCATTGCTGAACCCATCGACCAGCTGTATGAGAAGCTCAAAGTTGCTGGTTATGTCACCCACATCCCTGCTGCAACCCCTGAGAATCCTTCTCAGTGGGTTAATCCAAACAAGTCCTATGCATACTACTACAGCATGAAGGGGCACACCATCGATGAATGCCGCTCTTTGAAACACAAGATACAGTCCCTGATTGATCACAAGATCATTATAGCAAAAGATCCCGCACCGAATGTCCGCAACAATCATTTGCCAGACCATAAGGGTAGAGTTATCCACATGATCGAAATAGAGGATGATAGGGATCCCGAGGGATCAATCAGGTTGATCGCAGAAGGCGATGATCCAAAGAAGCCAGCAGCCACCCTCAACCCGATCATAGTCTATATTCAACCGTCTGAGGATGCTGAGGTAAATATGTCCATACCTCTTGAGTTTGAAGCGGCGCCACCCGCAAAGACACCAGTACCAATTGAAGTTGAGTTCGTGTCTTCGACAAATTCACCCGCACCATTTGAGGTTGCAACTTTGCCACCCTGGGCACATATTCCATTTGAAGTAAGGATAGCCGCACCAATCCAGTGGCGATGTCGACCACACTGCCCTTCTATACAAATGCTATCTCTTGGGACTATACAGCCGAGGCGAGAAGGAAAGGCAAGGTCAAGAATGAAAAAGTTGTCGCAGCACAAGGTATGACAAGAACTAGTAGGGTCTATACCCCTGAACATCTGGCCGAATCAAGTAAGCAGGCTTCTAACCGGCCTCCCCTTATTGAGACAGGTTCAGACGACCTTTGGAGGAAAGTACAGGCTAAGGAGTATTAGGTCATCAACCAGCTGAACAAGACGCCAACCCAAATATCCATCCTCTCTTTGCTACAGAATTCCGAGACGCACATAAGCGCTCTGTTGAAGGTGTTGAACGAAGCATATGTGCCGAACAACATCACTAGTGGAGAAATGGCCAATATGGTAGGCCAAGTGTTGGAAAGCCACAAGATCACTTTTCATGAGGACGAGCTTCCTCCTAAAGAGTTGGGCCATAACAAAGCACTGCACATCACTGTGCAATGCGAAGATTATTCATCACCGGAATTCTGATCGATGGAGGGTCCAGTCTTAACATTGTCCATTCATAACACTTAAGAAACTAGGTAAAGGACTGCATGAGATCAAGGACGGAGCAACCAATGTGAAATCTTTCGACGGTTCTCAGAGGTCCACCATTGGTGAGATCAATCTATGCCTGCAGATGGGATCGACTTGGTTCGAGGTGGACTTCCAAGTGATAGATGTACCAGCGTCCTATAACCTGTTGTTGGGATGACCCTGGATCCATGTTCCTGGGGCCGTAGCATCAACGCTACATCAGGAAGTGAAGTTCGACTGGAACCACCAAGAGGTGATGATGTTTTAGACGTCAATACCACACAAGAATATAGGTTAAATATGTGGTACCCAATGTTTCAACTGCTGTCTCACAAGAAGAACCTGGTTCTTCTTTGTGTTCCAACTTCTACTGGTGCGGAATAATAAAAGCAGTAAAGTAAAAACACATATATTTTTACGTGGAAAACACCCGGCTCAAAAGGTGAAAAACCCACGACCTACTCCTCAGTAGGATTTGCTCAAAATCTTCACGAAAAAATCTGAGCCAAATGGAGTTACAAAATAAACTCTTTTGTAATCCTGGGACTAACTCTAATCCCTTTGTATCAACTAGGCTCTAGCTAATTTCTACAAGCTTCAAGTTAATTCTAACTTGAACAATGTGTACCTATTACAATTGCTTCTAAGAAAGCTGATAAGATACAATATCGAAACACCTACTACAATCAACTAGACGCAATACATCAACGATGAAACTGGTTCTTCTAGCTGATCTGTAGCTCTTGCATCACACAATAAATCTGCCTGCAAAACAATTTTGGAATTTTGCTTTCAGATCTTGATTCACTTCAGTACTTATGCGTCACTTTTCTCCAGCAGAAATACTTCAAGTATTTATAGAGTCAGTAGTTGAATTTGTCGATCAATTCTAGTTCAACTCTTCCTGGGAGAAAGAATTCAAATTAATTTCAACTTCTGTCCTTTGTTACTTTCCTTGTTGAATTCAATCTTCTATTCTCTCATTAGTTTGTAACCTTTTCACAGTAGGAAACAATCTCTTTCTTTATTGATAAGTCACAATCACAAACATCTCCTATGCATATACGGTTCATGTGCCAGCTGTTCAGTTCCAAGATGTGTGCTCTGATGGACCTGGTTCAACTGGTCAACCTTTGTCAATCTTCAAAACTATGCAGTGACATGGGTCAACAAATTCCCCCATTTTGATAATGACAAACTCTGTGCTTAATCCTGTATACACTTCAAACACTTTGTACGATTTGAAGCATTATTCATTGAGAAACCAGGTTCATTAGGTTATAAATATCACTTTTAAAAAATTCATTCAGCACATATCTTCCCCTTTTTGGTATCATCGTAAAGATTGCAAAATGATACACTTACCAGATTTATTAATTGTTACTTATGGCCATTGAGGCAACTACAGGTGCAAAGCATGATTAATCAACACAAGAATCCAATTAATGTAAGCTAAATAAGAAATTGAGACAAGTAAATAACAAGAAGCAAAATTCATTGATTAGTAATGATTATCAACCACCATACAGTAAAACAAAAACAAACCAACCATGAGCAAAAAACAGAAAAAGATAGAAACAAGTTTAACAAGACAGAAACACGTCCCGAACTGGTCACTTGAAAGGTTATGGGGAAGCTATGGATAGCCTAAGGATGGGAAGATGCATAGGAGGTTGTGGTCTTGGATTGTAGGAGAGAAAGCAACTCCTTAAGAACACCCTCATTCTTTTCTTTCTCCTTTTCTAATTCAGCCCGGAGAGCATCCCGCCCAGCTTCAACCTCAATCACTCGAGACTTCAAACAATGGATCTCCATATCCTTGATCTCGTTTTCCTGCACCAGAGTTCTTACGTTGTTGTTGACTGGCTGCTTCCTAGATAAACCAGGTTCATCTGCAAGAACATTGACATTGTAATCACATGACAGCAAAGTTTCCTTCCCAAAATAGTCTTTGGCAGTAGCCATCTCAACCTTTTTCACTAGAACCCCAAAATAAGCAAGCACTGCTGTCAGAAGGAAGCCATATGAAATTGCGTGTGATTTGGTTCCATTAACAACTCTATCCAATAGTTGAATGATGAAAGCAGGCCAATTTATTTGCTTTCCTCTGTACAAGCATTCCATCAAGGTCAGATCCATATAGTTGGCAATGTGCCTTCTTTCTTGTCTGGGCAATAGGAACTTGATGACGAACTCGAAGAATAGCTTGTGTTCTGGCTTCATTTCACTCTTATAGACCGGCCTGGGTTCAATATCCTTCTCATTATCACTGATGAACCTGGTGATGTTAATTGCTGAGGCCATCCCATCTAGACAAGGCCATCTTTGCCTTGTGTAGTCCTCATATCCCTCAGCTGGTATATTTAGAATAACACCCACTTCTTTAGCATCAAAGGAAACTTCAATTTCTTTGACCATTGATGTGACCCTACCGTTCTTGACAATAGCATTCCCCATGAATTCTACCAACTCAGCCCTCATCAGCCTACCTTCCATACGCAGGACCATATCCTTCCAACCCTACACCTCTATAGTTCCAAGAAGATAATTCATTCCAAGCTCATCTAGATCCTTCATCAGCTTACCTTTCAGAATTGTTCTTTTTCCAAACATGGTAACTCTGTCAGTCACCTCTCCTATTTCATTCTCCTCCTCTCCACTCCAGTCTGCATCATCATCCTCTTTCTCAATAATTTTCACTTTCTTTGGCTTGGCCACGGTCCTCTTAACAGATCTTGTGGGTGTGACAGTCATTCTAGGTGACTTCTTTGAAGAAGTCTTAGCCTTTGTGGGTTTTGGTGTCTCAGCCACAACTGGAGTCAGCTACTCCTCTTGTTGGACCAGGTCCAACGTCTCTTCTTCAATAACAACCGCCTCAACAGGCTCTCCAACTTTCGCTTTTCCCTTTGCTACCCTCTTCTTCTTGCTATCTTGCAGAGCCTTTTCCAATTTCTCTTTTTCATCTCTCACTATGCTATGAGTAGCTCGTACTTTTGGAGCAGAAACAGCAGCAGCTTCAGAAAGTTTCCTCTTCTCTGAAGGAACTAGGTGAGTTGCCTTCTTGGACTTCTGAGTCCTCCTTTTCTTGGGGTTATAGGACTCCCCCAATTTCTTCAGCCTTTCATCCAATGTTTCCTCCCCAGATAAACCAGGTTCATCTGTGCCTTTCTTCAAACTTGCAAGACCTGTTGTAGCCTCCTCAACTGTACTACCCCCTAACTCTGTGACGTTTTCTCAAACCTTTTCAGGAATGGGACCATAGATAGCCATTGTGGTACCATCCCCCTAGATCCCCTCTCAACTTCTTTTCCCTCGCTCTCAGAAATTCTTTCTTTTCTATCACCGCTCTGCCTACTTGGTACTTCAACATCAATAATAGACCCAACCAACACGAATCATTTATCAGCAGAAGAAGCTTAATAATTAATTTTAGGATTACCTTTCTTAGATCTGGTTGAACCAGGTGCGTCTTCCTCGTTGGCTGATTTAAAAGATTCACTGGACGAATCTGTCTTAGAACCTTTGTCCGCTTTAATAAGATCCTCCAAGAATTTTGCCCTAGTCCCAGAAGCAACAGATTTTCCGGCAAGAACTTTGACACGACGATTCTTGGGGGAAGGAGTAGGGTTTGGAGTAGGTTCAGGAATGGTGTATTTTCAAAGGTTGACGAATTTACTGTGATTGAGAACTGTATACAGATGGAGAGTTAGATTCAGACTCAGAATTTCCTCCATCATAATCACGATTAGGTGATGAGGTAGAGGAAGAAGCAAGTGGTGGTGAAGACATGATTGTGTGTTGTTAGGAAGAAAAAGCGAGTAAGCAGTTTTTATTTGTAGAATGAGTTGAACTTGGTTCGACGTTTGCTTTATGATGAAAATAGTAATGATGACCCTTATATAAGATGTGGCTAGGGAGATTACAACTGCAGAGTATTAACTCAAGTAGGAGTCTAATCACCAAAGGACTGACATTGATTAGACATTTAATTTCCCCCTAAAACTAGGCTACTTAAGTGCAGATGAGACTTATTGAAACTGGTTCAATTTGGGTAAGTACGAAGTATTTGAATTTGAACCAATTATGGAAAGAATCCTGCTCATGCACGACTGTAATTGAATTAATATATGGAGAAGAGTATGTACCTCGTTAGTCAGATGAATCAGCATGGATGAACCAGGTTCATCTTGTTAGAAATATTTATATTGCCTCAATTTACAAAGATAGATAAACATCATTAGTTTCCAGGGAATCATATTAATACATAGCAAAAGAGTATGGCAATAAAGACATGATGATGAGCAATTATTAATCTGATTAAGTACCTAATTAGAATTTTCTAGCCAACAAGAATAAAAGGAAAAAAAATAAAAAAAAAAAATTCCCAAATATTTTTTCATTTTTCTTTTTCCAATTAGGTGATCTTAATCATCCCTAATTCAAGACTGTTTCTCTCAAAATGATCTCTACTCAGTGCTTTGGTGAAGATATCTGAAATTTGCTTATCAGTAGCACAAAATTCAATTGAGATCATTCCCTTTTCATAGTTGTCCCTAAGGAAGTGGTGTCTAACATCTATGTGCTTAGTTCTCTTATGATGAACCGGGTTCTTCGTCATACTAATGGCACTAGTGTTATCACAGAAAATAGGAATGCATCCCACATCTATACCAAAGTGCATGAGTTGTAGCTTAATCCACAGCAACTGAGCACAGCAAGAGGCTGCAGCCACATATTCAGCCTCAGCAGTAGACAGAGCCACTGAATTTGGTTTCTTGGTGGCCCAAGACACAAGGCAAGAGCCCAAGAAGTGAGCCATGCTTGAAGTACTTTTCCTGTCAATCAGGAAACCTGCATAATCAGCATCAGCATATCCTACAAGGTTGAAATTACTACCTTTAGGATACCAAAGGCACAAATCAGTGGTGCCTTTCAAATATCTCAGAATTCTCTTCACTGCAGTGAGGTGGGACTCCTTTGGATTTGCCTGAAACCTAGCAGATAGTCCCACGTTGAATACAATATCTGGTCTACTGGCAGTGAGATATAGTAGAGACCCAATCATTCCACTGTATATCTTCTAATCAACGGATGAACCAGGTTCATCCACATCCAATTTAGTAGTTGTGGCTATGGGGTGTCTATTTCCTTTGAATCCTCCATATTGAACTTCTTGAAGAGTTCTTTTATATATTTTTTTTGATGAATCATTGTTCCATGTGGTTTTTTTTATTGTGGAACAGGATCAGGGCAAGGATTCATATGTTGAATTCCCCTTGTCATGTTGCTTGGGTTGGTTGGACCTGGTCCATCACATGTTCCATCTCCTATGGCTGCTTCACTGTGTTCACTGCTTCTCACCAGTCCAAGCTCCTCATCTTCTGGTTCCTATCTCTCAGAAAGAGTGTTAGTTTCATCAAATATAACATGCACTCTCCTCTACACACATAGTTCTTTTATTGTAAACTTTATAGGCTTTACTATGTGATGAATATCCCAAGAATACTCCCTCATCACTTCTGAGATCAAATTTACCTAAGGAATCTTTGCCATTATTATGCACATAACATTTACATCTGAAAGCCCTAAGATGGGATATGTTGGGCTTTCTTCTTTTGAGTAATTCATATGGAGTCTTCTCTACCAGTGGTCTGGTCATACATCTATTGATTATATAGCAAGCAGTGTTTATTGCTTCATCCCAGAAGTTGTGAGGTAGTTTTCTAGAAAGAAGCATGGTTCTTGCCATGTCTTCAAGAGTTCTATTTTTACTTTCCACGACCCTATTTTGCTGTGGCGTTCTAGGGGAAGAAAAGTTGTGATTGATACCATGTTCATCACAGAACTCAGCAAACTTAGCATTTTCAAATTCAGTACCATGGTCATATTTTATTGATGCTATTTGATGTCCTAACTGATTTTGAGTTTTCTTAACAAAAGTGATGAACATATCAAATGCTTCATCCTTAGATGCCAGAAATAAGGTCCACGTGAACTTTGAGTAATAATTAACTAACACCATCACATATTTCTTACCACCTCTGCTCAGAGTTCTCATTGGACCACACAGATCCAGATGAACTAGTTCCAACGTCCTAGTGGTATTGACCATTTCCTTACATTTGAATGAGGATCTTACCTGCTTCTCCCTTGCACATGCCTCACAAACTTTGTCTTCCTTGAACTTAATGTTAGGGAGTCCCACCACTAAGTCCTTAGAGACTAATTTGTTAAGCTGATTTAGACTTGCATGTCCAAGTCATTTGTGCCAAAGGAGGGGATCACTGTCCAAAACACTTAAGCAAGTGAGTTCATTTTCAAACAGTGTGGACAAGTCTATGACATAGATATTATTCATTCTTTTTCCCTATAAACATTTTGTGGAAGTGAAAGCAACCAAGTTACCTCTGTCACACAATTGTGACACACTGATTAGGCTATATTTCAAGCCATCTATCAAGTACACATGTTCGATGGAACGTGTGTCATCCTTACCTACTTTGCCAACCCCTATAATTTCACCTTTCTTTCCATTTCCAAAGGAGACATTTCCTCCTTTGAGGTTTTCAAGTGAAAGGAACTGTTCCTTGTTCCCCGTCATATGCTTTGAGCAGCCACTATCCAAAAACCAAATTTGGCTGCTCCCTCTCACTTGTACCTACAAAAGGAAATCAGGGGTTAGTTTTAAGAACCCAAACTAGTTTGGGTTCTTTTCTAATAGAGAATGGATGAATCAAATTTTTTTCTGGCCCAATTTGGCAGCCAGTTTTTCTTTTTGACAAACCTCTCATTTTTTTGAATGGCCTGCTCTTTTGCAGTACACTCATATTTGAAGTGGCCAGTCTTACCACAGTGGGTGCAAATTTTATTTTCAGGGAGGGTGAGATACTTGCTTTTGGGATCCCACTTGAGCAATTTACTCCCAAAACCAAGCCCTCTCCGGTTACTACTATGATTCTCTTGACGCCATGTCAGGGCATCAAAAGACTTATTCCATTTACAAGTTCTATCTAATTCATGTTTGACTTTGCCAAGCTCTTCTTTAAGTGATATTATCTGTTCATCCTTGGCATACATTTTATCTTTTAGTTTTCCCAAATTTTACTCTAACATGACATGAGAGTGATCAACAACTTTTTTACTGGATCCTAGTCTCAGTTTTAAGTTTTCAGATTTTAATTCTAAATCTCAGTCTCAAGTGGATGAACCTGGTTCAACAGGCCCGTGATTTTCTTTTCAGATTCACTGACTCTGATTTCCAGGTTCATGCACTTTGCTTTTAGCATTGCACATTCTTTAGAGAATTTATCATTCTCTTTGGATGTTTCCTCAGAATCATTTATGAAATCAAGTAGCAACTCAAAGAGTTTTTCCTTAGATAGGAACTTTATTTTGTTTTTAAGATGGGAAATGCTTACCTGTGGTTCTTCATCATATTCTCCAATTGCCATGAGCGCCTGATCTTCAGTCTCCCCATCTTCTGATTCTTCATCTGAACTTTCCCCCCAAGCAGCGACCATAGCCTGTGTTGTGGTCTTCTTGTGTTGGACCAGTTCCTTCTTCCTGTTCCTTCTTTCATATCTCTCCTTTTTCCATTCTACTTCCCACTGGGGACAGTTTTTGATGAGATGGTCAGTCTTACCACATTTGTAGCATCCCTCGTTGGTTGACCTTTCTGGAGCTTTTGCTTTGTTGTAGTTTCCTCCTCTAGAGATTCCCTTCTTCCTCATGAGAAAGTTTCTGAATTCGTTGGTAATCATGGCCAACTCATCTTCCTCTAGATATGCTCCCTCGGTGATTATCAGTGCTAGACTCCTCTCCTTCTTTTGTCCATCCATCTTCATTGTCTTCCTTCTGAGTTCATATGCAGTGAGGTTTCCAATCAGCTCATTCAATCTCAGGGTTGCCATATTTTTGGAATCCTGGATAGCCGTGATTTTGCTTTCCCAGGAAATTGGCAAGACCCTTGTTAGGATCTTCTCAACCCTGTCCTCTTCAAGAATGACTCTTCCAAGAGACTTTAGTTCATTAGTCAAGGTTGTGAACCTTGTATACATCTCTTGGATAGTCTCTCCTTCTTTCATAGTGAAGTTTTCATACTGAGAGTATAGTAGAGTACCTCTTGACCTCTTTACCTGAGGTGTTCCTTCATGGGCTACTTGTAGAGTATCCCAGATTTCTTTGGTTGTGGTGCAACTTTGGATTCTGCTGTATTCATCTGGACCTAATCCATAAACTAGTCACTTCATGGTCTTAGCATTCTTCTCCCATTTCTTTAGGTTTTCAGCAGTGCAATCAGCCCTAGTCTTTGGTACATACACACCTTCAGCAATCTTCTTCATTGTATCTAGAGGCCCATCAGTGACTATGTCCCAGAGTTCATAATCTTCTTCTATCAGGTGGTCCTTCATCATGTTCTTCCACCAAGAGTAGTACTGGCCATTGAAGAGTGGTGGCCTTGCAGTTGATTGACCTTCCCAGTTCCCAGGTGGTGCACTTATTTTGATCTTTTCCAAGGTGTTAGCCTTTTCAAGGATAACCTGCTCTGATACCAATTGATGTTTTAGACGTCAATACCACACAAGAATATAGGTTAAATGTGTGGTACCCAATTTTTCGAGTGCCGTCTCACAAGAAGAACTTGGTTCTTCTTTGTGTTCCAACTTCTACTGGTGCGGAATAATAAAAGCAGTAAAGTAAAAACACAGAGATTTTTACGTGGAAAACACCTGGCTCAAAAGGTTAAAAAACCACGACCTACTCCTCTGTAGGATTTGCACAAACTCTTCACTAAAAACTCTGAGCCAAACGGACTTACAAAATAAACTCTTTTGTAATCCTAGGACTAACTTTAATCCCTTTGTATCAACTAGCCTCAAGCTAATTTCTACAAGCTTCAAGTTAATTCTAACTTGAACAATGTTTATCTATTACAATTGCTTCTAAGAAAGCTGATAAGATACAATATTGAAACACCTACTAAATCAACTAGACTCAATTCATCAATGATGAAACTGGTTCTTCTGGCTGATCTGTAGCTCTTGTATCGCACAATATATCTACCTGCAAAGCAACTCTGGAAATTTTGCTTTCAGATCTTGATTCACTTCAGTACTTGTGCGTCACTTTCTCCAGCAAAAATACTTCAAGTATTTATAGAGTCAGTAGTTGAATTTTGTCGATCAATTCTAGTTCAACTCTTCCTGGGAGAAAGTATTCGAATTAAACTCAACTTCCTTTCTTTGTTACTTTCCTTGCTGAATTCAATATTCTATTCTCTCATATGTTTGCAACCTTTTCGCACTAGGAAACAATCTCTTGGTTTATTGATAAGTCACAATCACAAACATCTCCTATGCATATATGGTTCATGTGCCAGTTGTTCAGTTCCAAGATATGTGCTCTGATGGACCTGGTTCAACTGGTCAGCCTTTTCCAATCTTCAAAACTATGCAGTGACATGGGTCAATAGGTTATTATTCATGGCGACGGTAGCAACCCTATTTACAGTCGCTAGACTATCCCAGTGATTGAAGGAAGAAGGAAGCTAGGTGGAGAAACCTACCACCGTATTGAACGAGTCAATGCAATAGACATGGACAAATGGGGGGATAGCAAGATCGAGAGCATCCTGAACTGGAAAGGATACGAGCCAGGCAAAGGGATCGAAAAGAACCTCCAAGGAATCACAAAGCCCAAGATCAAGAAACAAGGTACAACCTTCGGTTTGGGATATGAGTACACTTGGCAAGAATTCAACGACTGGTCGCCACCCTGGCGTGGTCCTTATTACCCTATGGAGCAGCCAATACCACATTTGTAGCAGACTTTCTAATAGGCCGACATTATTTATGGATCATACGAAGAAGAAGCACTTACAGCAATGACGAACTTATTTCTGGAGGACGCTGATATGAACTGTTGTGTTGTTCTCGAGGAGGAGGGGGAGGAAGGCCCTTCTATACAGGTTGTGAACAGAGGAACCTACCTCAAGAATTGGACTATCAGGATGATCAAAGCCCGACGAGCCTCGGGGTAGCAAGGCTAAAACAAGCATTATTCACTATTTTATTTACTAAATGATTTCCTTTTCGCATTTTAATTCCTGCAATAAGATCTCCAATGTTCAAAAAATAATTCAATTATCAAAAGCATTCTAATTTTTCTTATGAATCTAATATTTATTGCTATAGTTTTATCCGATTACTTTACCTATACATCATTATTATTACTGTCTTAATGAACCGATGACTGTGACATGCAACGAGACAACGCAGCAAACGGACGTTGATTCAGAAGAAGATGACATACCTGACGAGATTGTCAAAAAAGGTGAGAATTTTGAGAACAGACCTAAGTCCAACCTGGACGAGACTGAAGTTATCAACCTGGGAGATTCGGAAAATGTCAAGGAGACTCGCATCAACATTCATTTGTCACAGTCAGAAAAGAAAGAATACACAGAGTTTCTGAAAGAGTATAAGGATATATTCACCTGTTCGTATGATGACATGACTGGTCTAAGTACGTCTATTGTGGCTCAAAAATTCCCAACCAATCCAATGTGTCCGTCGGTAAAGCAAAAGCTCAGAAAGTTCAAACCCGACATGAGTTTGAAAATCAAGGAAGGACTTACCAAGCAGATCAACTCCAAGGTCCTCAGAGTAGTTGAATACCCGACATGGTAAGCCAACATTGTGTCAGTACCAAAGAAGGATGGGAAGGTCAGAGTCTATGTCGACTGCAGGGATCTCAACCGGGCCAGTCCGAAAGACGACGTCCCCTTGCCAAATATACACATCTTGATTGACAATTGTGCCAAGCATGAGCTACAGTCATTCGTGGATTTCTTCGCAGGTTATCATCAGATTTTGATGGATTACGAAGACGCTGAGAAAATGGCTTTTATTATGCCGTGGGGAGTTTACTGCTACAAGATGATGCCATTCGGCCTGAAGAATGCAGGAGCCACCTACATGAGGTCTATGACCACCATCTTCCACGATATGATTCACAAAGAGATCGAGGTATATGTGGATTATGTTATCATCAAGTCGAAGAAAGTTGCATACCACATAGAAGATCTAAGGAAGTTCTTTAACTGACTGCGGAAATACAACTTGAAGTTGAATCCCGCGAAGTGTGCATTCGGGGTTCCCGCTGGAAAGTTGCTTGGATTCATTGTCAGCCGACGATGAATAGAACTGGATCCCTCAAAAGTAAAAGCCATCCAAGAACTACCACCGCCAAGGAACAAGAAAGATGTGATGAGTTTCCTGGGACGTCTTAACTACATCAGTCGGTTCATAGCACAGTGTACAATTATATGTGAGTCGATCTTCAAAATGCTGAAAAAGGATGTCGCGACCAAATGGACCGATGATTGCCAAAAGGCCTTCGACAAGATCAAGGAATACCTGTCAACACCACCAGTCTTGGTACTGCCTAAACCAGTTAGACCTTTGCTACTCTACCTTGCAGTATTAGATGGAGCTTTTGGTTGCGTTCTGGGGCAGCATGATGAAACAGGAAGGAAGGAGCAAGCAATTTATTATCTCAGCAAGAAGTTCACTCCATACGAAGCCCGGTATTCTCTACTGGAACGCACATGTTGTGTTTAACTTGGGTAGCTCAGAAGTTGAGGCATTACTTTTGTGCCTATACTACCTATCTCATATCAAGGATAGATCCCTTGAAGTACATCTTTTAGAAGCCCATGCCTACCGGTAAGCTGGCCAAGTGGAAAATCCTATTGAGTGAGTTCGACATTGTGTATGTGACTCATAAGGCGATCAAGGGACAGACACTAGCAGACCACCTTGCTGAAAATCCTGTGGATGGAGAATACGAACCCCTGAAGACATATTTTCCTGATGAAGAGGTGTTATTCATTGGAGAGGACATTAAAGAATCCTATGAAGGTTGGAGAATGTTTTTTGATGTAGCAGCAAACTTCAAAGGAGTCGGCATTGGGGCAGTCCTAATATCAAAAATCGGTCAGCATTATCCGGTGTCTGCCAAACTCAGGTTCCTTTGTACCAACAACATGGATGAATATGAGGCCTGCATTTTGGGGCTCAACATGGCCATTGACATGAATGTCCCAGGAGCTGTTAGTGATTGGTAACTCAGATTTGCTGGTACATTAGGTACAAGGAGAGTGGGCAACCAAAAACTCTAAGATACGGTCGTATCTGCACCACGTACAGTAATTGAGAAAGAGGTTCACGAAGATAGAATTTTGGCATGTCCCCGAAATCAAGAATGAGTTCGCTGATGCATTGGCTACTTTGTCCTCAATGATCCAGCATCCGGACAAGAATTTCATTGATCCTATTCCCGTAAAGATCCATAATCAGCCACCTTATTGTGCCCATGTCGAAGAAGAAGCAGACATAAAACTTTGGTTTTATGATATCAAGGAGTATTTGTTGAAAGGAGAGTACCCAGAGCTTGACAATCCCACTCAGAAACGCACACTTCAGAGATTGTCTAACAATTTCTTTCACAACGGAGGGATCCTGTATAGGATGACTCCCGACTTGGGATTATTAAGGTGTGTTGACGCAAAAGAAGCATCGAAGCTACTAGAGGAAATTCATGCTGAGACCTGCGGCCCACATATGAACAGTTTTGTTTTGGAAGAAAAGATACTCCGAGCTGGTTACTATTTGATGACTATGGAAACGGACTGCATACAGTATGTCCGGAAATGTCACTACTGTCAATTACACGCAGATATGATAAATGTACCTCCAAACGAGCGCAATGCAACAAGCTCTCCTTGGCCATTCGCCGCCTGGGGCATGGACGTCATTGGACCAATCGAGTCTTCCGCCTCCAACAGACACATGTTCATTCTTGTGGCCATTGATTACTTCACAAAATGGGTCAAAGTAGCATCTTACAAAGTAGTTACTAAGAAAGTCGTGGCCGATTTTGTCTGCGGCCGCATTATTTGTCTGTACGGAGTCTCAGAGTCGATAATTACCGACAATGGTTCCAATATCAACAGTGAATTGATGAAATCTATGTGTGAAACTTTCAAGATCAAACACAAGAATTCCACAGCTTACCGACCACAGATGAATGAAGCTGTAGAGGCCGCAAACAAAAAATATCAAGGAGATATTAAGGAAGATTATAGAAAGGCACAAGCAGTGGCACGAGAAGTTGTCATTTTCCTTGTGGGGATATCACACCACGATCCGCACATCAACCGGGGAAACTCCCTATATGCTGGTTTACGGTACAGAGGTTGTTATTCCCACTGAAGTTGAAATTCCATCCTTAAGAATCATACAAGAAGCTGAGCTCAACGACGCAGAAATGGTAAAAAACTGTTATGAGCATCTAGCCCTCATAGACGGAAAGAGAATGAATGCATTCTATCATGGTCAACTCTATCAGAACAGAATGACCAGAGCCTTCAACAAGAATGTAAAGTCGAGACAGTTCACCCCAGGACAATCTTTCCACATCAAGATGAAGCCAAAGGGAAGTTCTCTCCCAACTGGCAAGGCCCATACATGGTCCACCGAGTGCTGACAGGAGGAGCACTTATACTTGCAGAAATGGACAGAGAAGTCTGGCCAAAACCGATCAATTCTGACGCAGTCAAACGTTACTATATGTAATCCTTTATGCTTTCTCAATGTTGTAAATTGAACTACGCCTGACCTGATTCCCGTTTAAGAGGGGATATGTAAGCAGCCCTATGGGTTCGGTCACAATTCAATAAAAAAATTATTTTTTCCCGCAATTGGAAACTGGGGCAGAATTTTGAGGAGGACCCTTAAAAATTCTGAAGCAAGTTCAGCCAATCACCGCACGAGCAATAGCCAGAAGCATTCACCCATCAAACTGGGGCAGAATTTTGAGGAGGACCCTCAAAATTCCGTAGCAAGAGAGGTTGCAATGTCTCGGACCGTGTCACGGTCGTGAGTTCATCTAAACCTATTTTAGATTATATGATACTTTTACAAAATCATTCATACTTATTCTTGAAACAGCTTGTTTAGCAAACGCTACCCCAATGATACAGACAGTATCATCAGATCAAGCCGAATGAGTCAAGCAAAGCAAGTAGGGATGCGAACTAACCTTCCCCCTTTACAAAACTCACGATTTTTCTTTGGATGCAGGCACAAAGAACAAATACGTAGAGAAGTCTCAAATTTCATTACAATTGCAAATGCCAAAGTTCAATGTCCGCACGAAAGAACGAACTGGTTCAAAATCACAATTCTCTAAACCATCACGCTCGCCGGCGTGTGTTATCAATACAAATAAGGCTCTGTAGTCACAACACTCGCAATAATCACAATGCCGCAATCTGTTATTAGCTAAGAATTCCGACTGTCATTTTATTTCCTGCATAAGGCTACCTTTCTGCCTTCTGAGACTAAACATTGTCTCCATCTGCATTCGCATCTCTGCAGAAGGCTACCTTTCTGCCTTTCGAGACTAAACGTTGTCTCCATCTGCATTTGCATCCGTACGTAAGGCTACATTTCTTCCTTCCGAGACTAAACGTTGTCTCCATCTGCATCTGCATTCCTGCACAAGGCTACCTTTCTACCTTCCAACTTGCATAAGGCTACTATTCTGGCTTCCAAGGTTAAGCTCTACCTCCACCTGCATTTGCGTAAGGCTACCATTCTGACTTCCGAGGCTAAGCTCTGCCTCCAATTTACTTTTTGACTACTGTCTCAAGCACAATTTACTCCGCTTTCCTTTCGGGCTAAGCTCTACCCTTTAATTCGCAAGACTAAGCTCTCTCTTGTTAGCATCATGCTATTGCATCCTCATGGGATGAAATATCGCCAACTTATCCAAAGGCGTCATCGTTCGGCGGCACCGTCTTCATGGCCCGAGAACACCATGTCATGGCCTGAGGATCTCTTCTTATCATTTTGCATATCATTATTCAAAGGCGTCATCGTTCGGAGGCACCATCTTCATGGCCCGAGAACATCATTTCATGGCCTGCGAATCCTGCATCAAGCAATTCATGGCTCAGGACGTCATGGTCTGAGGACGCCATCCTTAAATGTCTGAAGGCAACATTCATGGTCTGACGGGAACTTGCATCATGTTTAAACTACGCACGATATATGCTGGTATTATTTATTTGCAGGTAATCCGGCGATCAATGACCGTCCTGGCAGGAGCAATCCTGCTCCAGTTCTCCTAACCACCCCGTAAGCTGCTTATTCAATCAATTCTATATGTTGCGTCTGTTCTTGTAAAAAGTTCCATCGGTATACTTCGCCGATGACTCCTGAAATTCATATGGCCTGATTCCTGTAAAACCAGGGATATTTAGGCAACTCAGAAACAAGGGTGCGGCCTAAATCTTTTCAAACCGTTTCACTCGATCAAAATTGGCCATCATATCTTTACCCGACAACTCTTTCATCCTTCCCATGTAAAGAGGGGCAGCTGTTGATACCCAATTTTACCTCAAACTATTTTAAAATTATGCATATATACCTTCAAAGTCACTTTTTATAGTAACTGGTTTTTTTCCATAATTTTTCATATTTTTATTAAATTCTTTTCCAATTTATTCAGTATTTTATCTTCAATAATTATTCATAAGTTGTATTAAAAATAATTTCAAAATATTTTCCAGCTCAATATATCATTTTTAATCCTATTAGAATTTAATTATTCCACAAATTAGTCAATTTGGCATTATTTAGCTATAATTACAGCAATTTTACAATTATAGCCTAATTGTACATTTTATACCATTTTAATTCAATAATTAGTCATTTTATATTTTTAATATTGGTTAATTACCTTAAATTCATTTATTTAGCCTTAATTTCATTTTATATAATTATTAGCTATTTTTTATTAATTATTTATCTATTTTTAATGGGTAATTAACTAATAGCCAATTTAAATTCAATTCTAGCCTAATTTCACCCGGACCCCTACCCAATTTAATCAGCCCAATTACCCAGCCCAGACCTAAAATCCTACCCGGCCCAACCCCTCATTCGATCTGAGCCGTTGATTAATTTAAATCAACGGCCCAGATTGATTCTTACCAAATTAAGACCTAAAGACTACCCTCCCCCGTCTCATTTCCCCCCTCTCATTTTTCTCGACGGTCTCTCTGAGTTCTCTCCCTTCTCTCTAAGATCTTCGTCTACCGGGCCCTTGTCCTCCTTTCTCCGGCCACTTCCTCGCCGGAAACCATGGAGGTCTCACCTCCTACCAGCCTTATGGCTCCATCCTTTGCACTTGTGTCACCGTTTGAGGCTCTCAAGTGAACCAGAGGCGGTTCCACTCATCTCTCTAGTCTCATGCCATTTTCTCCGGCCATCTATCGCTGGTCGAGTAAGACCTACCCCTTTCCGGCCAAAAACCGGTAATATCTCTTAGTTTTCTTCCTCTTTCTGGGTTCTTCTAGAAACCCTAACTTCGAACCTTCTGATCTTTCTAGATCTGTAACAGATCTATGTGTATTTTGAGGGTTTTACATATTTTTTCAAGAAATCTCCTTGTTTTCAAACGATTTCTTCATTGTCCAAAACTAGGGTTTCTTAACCTCTTTCAAAACGATTCTTCTTCTGATTTTAAGTGTTTTCTACTATGTTTGAACGATTCTCTTGTTATTTGAGTTATTATGCTAAAAGGCCTAATAATAGGCTGTCTCTGATTATATGTTCATTCAATCTTTATGTGTGTTTGTTTCTTATGAAACAATTTGTGCTCTTTGTGGTTTTCACTCTACTTGTTGGCTAGGGTTCTTGTTTGATCATTCATGCCTATCATATGTGTTCTTGCTTATTCTCAGAAACCCTTGTTAATTCATACTATGCTCTATTTTGAAACCCAGGTTCATATGATTCTTTTGCCCTATTTTTTTGCTTACTCCTACTTATATTATATTTTCTCCGTTCAGTGTGATGCTTCCATTTAGTCAGTATTATGAAATCCCTGATTCCCTGCGATTGGTATATTCTGTTCATTACTGATTTCAACCCCCAAAATATTCTTTCTCCTTATTTTGTGGTTAATTATGTTGTTTCTTAATTATTCTTTAATTAGCATCTAGTGAACCTAGTCTCTATTACATGTTATGTGCATGTACTGTGCTAGAACTATTTTCCTTGTGTGTTATACCTGGCTTCATATGGTCTCGTTCCTTACTTAGTACTTGCTTATTACCGTTTGAGTATTAACTCCTTAATTAAAGGAAGCTCTTATTGATTTCCAGAATTATATTTTGCCTTATTTTCGTATACAAATATGCTGTCAATTATTAACATACGCTTTCCTTAATTGTGTAGTATGCATCTAAGCCCTAATTGTATGCCATTTACTGTACCACTCCTATTCTGGTAAGAATCCGTTTTATAATTAATTCCTTTCATTGTTTAACACAACTTGTATTTGTTTGAACTAAGACTCCCTAATCAAAGGGAGTCCGAGTCATTATTGATTCTGATGATGATTATTTCCATAACTATGCTAAATTAGTACTATTCACCTTATTTCTACCTATTTCAAAACTATATATACATATGCTCTTTCAATAGACAAAAACACGAACAAACACTGTTCAAACTTTCTCTCTTGCACACAAATACTCTCTCTTCTGTTCTCTTTCTTGTTACTTGCTATTATCAGCCAGCTGCAAGCCAAGGCTGATTATTATACTCTCTTGCTTTTCACTCTGTGTTTGCTATCTCCTAACTGATATGTCCTAATTTTATTCTAAGTTTCAAAACAATGTGCTTCTTTTAGTACTTCAATTCATCCTGTTTCTAATATACTTTTACTTATGGTTCTTACTAGCATGATTCTTAATGTATCCCCTCCCTTAGACTCAACAAGTTTACTAAATATTCCCCCCTTTTTGCATGCTTCTTTCTTTGATTCTTGGCATACAATAATATGTACTATGTGCTGCTTAACTTCTCTGTAGTTATGAAATACATGTTGTACCTAAACACCCCCCCCTAAGGACTTCTTTGAGTATAAACCTATGTGTAACTCTGTGTGCTTGCCCCTATATGCTTTATGCTTGTCCCCAATCACTTACCTCCCTGCTTGTGGATGCTGAACTTGTCTGAAGTTCCTTGTTCTATGTGTTGTCTGATTCTGAGACTGGTATGTTCGAATTACCCTTCCCTTTTTTCAAACTGTTTTAATCCTAAACTTTTCTATTGTTCTGTAATATTTACTTCAAACAAGTCTTATTTCAAAAACTATTTCCCAACTCAATCTTTTCAAAACTATGTCAAGCACTCTCACACTCTACTCTTAGAAACCTAGGTTCTGCCCCTTTTGTGTGAGCATTGCTTAGGGACCCTTGAGCTCCCTATGAACTTTTACACACAAGATATGGCTCTTCCACACTGCACCTACTCCATCTTGGCTCTGAAATCTGGGTGTGAGCATTGCCCAGGAGCCCTTGAGGTCCTTAGGGAACTCTGACACACCTGGATTATGAAAGGTTGTGAAATAACATTTGGCATTGAGGACCTGGAAACTTGGGCCTTTATGAAGGCTCCCTATAGTTAACTTCTTTTTTTTTCTTTTGGTTATGTAATTCATATTCAGAGGTTTGTAATAATTATTTGTATAGACGATTCTGGGGTTGGATAGTGAAAAATGGGTGGGGATATGCATGCTATACTATAAGTACAGGTAGAAACCATGTCTCTAGGTTTACTTCTCTATATACGCAATAGTAACCATGTTTAGGAATAACATATCAAGTATTCCATGCATTTAGATACCATGTCACTTAGGTTCATATATCTGCTTTTCTTACAACATATCATCATTGCCTTCACTTAGAAATCATGTTCATAGGATTAATGATAGCAACAAGAACTTCTACTATGTGATTCTGTCAACATGCTCTGAAATGTAATCCTGCCTTAGAAATAAAAAATGTGTTAACAAGGCTGCAATCATGTTCAACCATGCCTATGCGCTTAGAAAATCCTGTTTTTAGGTAAACAATATTAAAATATCACCTATGCTGAAGTTGTAAATAATACTGTGATTTCATATGCATTTAGAAATCCATGCTTAGGTTATCATGCATCATGTTACGTTAGACCTCATGTTGTAGTATTGTATTCGTTTACTGCACTCAGTTAAATATACATGTCTGGAACAGTCCCTGTTCTAATAAACTAGCAATCAGTCTTTGGTAAACACTTAGAATCACATGCAATCAGGATTGGTAATCGGAAACCCTTAACAAATCTATACAGCTGCTGCATGTTATTTTACACCTAGGCAAGCCTTAGGTAATCAACTATAAGAAAATAAAACCAGATCTTTCTGTGTGACTATGTTAACTGTAACGACCCGACCGGTTATTTTGCGTATTCGGACCCCGTTCCCCTAAATAAGACTTTTTGTAGCGGCTTATCGTGATTTGTGACTTGCGGGGATGGGTGGTTCGGGATTTGGAAGTGTTTAGAATAGTATAGGAACACTTGGTTCCTTAAGGTTGGCTTTTAAGGCCAAGTTTGACTTCGGTCAACATTTTGAGTAAACAACCTCGGAATTGAGTTTCGACAATTCCAGTAGCTTCGTATGATTATTTTGGACTTGTACATATGTCCGAAATGGGTTTTGGATGACCCAGGAGCGTTTCGACGCCAAATAGCGAAATAGAGTTTCCTTAAGTTTGAAATTTGGTTTGGAACGTGATTTTATGTTATCGAAGTCCTAAAAGAATTTCAAGACCGGGAATAGTTTTGTTATGTCATTCTTGACTTTCCTACAAAATTTGGTGTCATTCCGACTAGTATAGGTCGGTCCGGCGCGTTGTTATAGAAATCAAGAACTTAGAAATTCTTAAGTTTGATTCTAGGGGTTTTGAGGGGTGATATTGAGTTCTAGCGTTGATTTTGGTGTTCCGAAGCCTTGAGCGAGTCTGTAATATGATTTAGGACTTGCTGGTATAATTGCATGGGGGCTCGGGTGGGCCCAGGTGCCTCCCAGACACACCCACGAGGCTAAAAACCAGCTAAAATAGCTGTTGGTGCACCTGATCTTCTGTGACCGCAGGTGCGGTTGCCTAGTCGCAGGTGCAGGACCGCTCCTGCGGTCCCAAGCATCACAGGTGCGACCCCAGGTGAGGTCCCCTTTGACCGCAGGTGCGGAACATTTTCCGCAGGAGCGGGTCCGCTGGTGCGGAAACCCCTCCGCAGGTGCGATCCCCAGCCTCCTTCTCAATTTCCGAAGGTGCGAGCCCAAACTCGGAGGAGCGAGACCGTAGGTGCGATCCTCGAGCCGTAGGTGCGAGATCACTGAAGGCTGTGATCTCATTTAATATGGTATTTGGCCATTTTTCACCATTTCTTCTCCTCCACTGGCGATTTTGAGAGCTTTCAAGAGGGTATTCGGCCTAGCTGCTAAGAGGTAAGTAATTCCCATTTAAATTTTGGATTATTACACCAAAAGTTAGGTAGATTAACATCTAATGAGAGGAAATCAAAGGGGTTAGAGTGAAAACCTAAGGTTGATTAACTTTAGGGAATATCACAACTTTTCTACCATGAAATCATACAAAAATTATATATTAATGATCCTTAGGCTATGGGTTAGCGTTATCTTCGAAAATTTCCGGAATCCGAGCATGTGGGCCCGGGGGGTGTATTTCGGGATTTCTTCAAGAATAGTGAATTTACTAAATAAGTAGGAGAATTTCCATACTTTGAGCATGCATTGACATATTTATATATCATTTGACTAGTTTCGAGTCCTCGGGTGTAAAGTTTGGAGTTTCGGGCGCGTTCTTGACCGGGAAGTAGATTCTACGCGAGGTGAGTCTCCTTTCCAACCTTGTAAGAGGGAATTGTCCCCATAGGTAACTGTAAATGATTGAATCGTCCTTATTTGCGGGGGCTACTTACGCGCAAAGTGATGAGAGTCCGTGCGTAGCTACTACTCTGTTGTGTCGGGTAGAATTTAGGATTTCACAAGCATGACTTTATGTGCCTTACCTGTATCTTTACATGTGTTCCTGGTTGCCTGTTATCCTTGAAATTTACATGAGAATATTAGGAAGTTATTTATAAGTTTTAGTGCTTAAATCTCTGAATTCAACAATAATCCATGATAAATTCCTGAATTTCCTGACAAATTCTGTGTATGTCTACGAGCACCCGTGCCGTATGTATGATTCACGAGCGGGGTAGCCCTATATTTATGTCAACCGTGTCGCATGATCGATTCATGAGTGGGGTAATGGATGCATCTATGGTCCGTGCCACTCGACCCTCGGCAGTGCACATTTATTTTTGCGTCGCTTCGGTCGTACGCTTCGGCATATTATGTACTATGTAATTGACTCAGAGTCTTGTTATTTTTAAATAAATTACTCCACGAGTAAGGGGAACTTGAGACTTTTGTGGTAATTACTGTTTGACTCATGAGAATAAATTGCAGTTTTATATAATTGATATTTCATGCCTTAGTGATTTTCATGACTACTTTTCCTTTCTAGCCTTACTTATTCATGTTTTTGGTTAATGACCCTAGTAAGTATCACGTCTTCCTCTCGTCACTACTTCTTCGAGTTTAGACGAGATACTCACTGGGTACATATTTGTTTATATGTACTCATGCTACACTTCTGTACTTCATTGTACAGGTTTTGGGGCTATTGCACCTGGTCACCATTCAGGTGTCCGTCACTGAGAGTACTACCGGGATTAGACTACACGGTGAGTTGCTCTTCCTGGCGTTCCCCAGCAGCACTTTGGAGTTTCCATTATTGTTGGATATTCTGTCTATCCTTCCAAACAATTGTACCTCTATTTTGTTTATTTTGTATATTCAACTAGTCGCATGTGGACTTGTGACACTAGGTCTTGGCACACGTAGTTGATTCACTAGTATTACGCTACTCTATTTTATGCTGGCAAATAATTTTTGAGTTATTTTAATTCACTTTGCCTCACTTCCTCACTTTTATTTAAGGACTTCTTAAATTAAAACTGGACAAGTATTTGAACATCTCATTAATTTAAGTAATTTTGTTAGCAAACTAGTGTTAGCTTTCCTGACTCTGGTGTTGGGCGCCATCACGACCTGAATAGGAATTTGGGTCGTTACAACATGGTATCAGAGCTCTAGGTTCACGTAGGTCTCACAAGTCACATGCAAACCTAGTAGAGTCTTGCAGATCGATACAGAGACGTCTGTATTTATCTTCGGGAGGCTACAGGGTGTTAGGAAAATCTCTCTTTATTATTATTCTATCGTGTAGTAGGTGGTCTTACTAAATCTCATTCTTCTACTCTCTCACAGATGGTAAGGACTCGTGCAGCTGATATTCCAAGCCCGGAGGATGCCGCTTCCCCGTAGTCCGAGGCCGTGGTAGAGGCCGGGGGAGGGCACCGGCCCGAGGTAGGGGACGGGGGCATCCCAGAGTTACCCCATTAGCACCCCCAAAGGATCCTATCCCTGAGGAGCAGGGTGAGGTTCCCCCAGCAGATCCAGCTCTGATGGATTTCATGACTACACCAGGCTTCCACGAGGTCATGGGCCATATGATGCGGTTCATGGACACTATGACCTAGGCTGGTTTATTTCCAGCAGATCCTGCCATATCTCAGGCGGGAGGGGGAGTTCAGACCCCTACAACCCAGGCCGCAGGTCATGCAGCGGCAGTATATCAGACTCCGGGTACTCTGCCCGTGGGTGGAGCACAGCCAGCAGTAGCACCTGGTCTTAGACCAGCCGCGGACGGCGATCCGCAGAAGCTACTTGATAGATGGACTCGATTGCACCCTCATGTCTTCGGAGGTGAGAGGGGCGAGGATGCCCAGGACTTCATTGATAGGTGCAGGGATAGACTGCACAACATGAGGATTTTGGAGTCCCATAGAGTTGATTTCACTACTTTTCAGCTAGAGGGTAGGGCCCGCAGATGGTGGCAGTCATTTATCCTGGGTAGGCCAGCAGGTTCCCTTCCTCTCTCCTGTGAGCAATTCACTCGGCTGTTCCTGGACAAGTATATTCCACCCTCCGAGAGGGAAGAGTTGCGGTATCAGTTTGAGCAGTTGGAGCAGGGGCAGATGACGGTGACGTATTACGAGGCCAGGTTTTCAGAGTTGTCCCGTCATGCCCTCATGATTCTTCATACAAATACTGAGAGAGTGCGGAGATTTGTAGCTGGGTTGCACTTATATTAGGGTCAACATGGCCCGCGAGGTGGAGATGGGTACTCCCTATCAGCTTGTGGTTGAGATAGCTCGTCGAATCGAGGGTTACCGATCGAGGGGCAGAGAGCAGGGTCAGCAGGATAAGAGGGCTAGATTTTCTGGAGATTTCAGAGGTGCCCCAGCCAAGGGTAGAGGTCAGTTTGGTAGAGGCCAGCACAGCAGGCCTCTATATTTAGCTCCACCACCACCTCCACGTGGTGCTTCACTGAGGCCTTATCTCAGTGCCATGCCGGAGAGTTCTTATCGCCCAATAGCCATTCAGGGCTCCTCCGGCGGGTATTCAGGTCATCAGGGTTCTCCCAGTCCCTACTTCGGTGTTATGCCAGAGGTTTCTCACCGTCCCCCAACTATTCAGGGTTCTTCTTCTACTTCAGGGCAGCAGGCCATGCCTCTAGTGAGACGCTATGAGTGTTGGGATTCAGGCCATATGAGGAGGACTTGTCCCAGGTTTCGGGTCAGGGCTGTTCAGCAGAGTTACCATCCCACATACTCAGCACCGGCGCCCCGTCCACCCAGAGGTGGAGGACAGGCTGGTTGAGGTCATCCTAGAGGTGGAGGCCAGTCAGGGGGAGCTCAGCTAGCTCCTATTCAGTCCAGCGGAGGTCAGTCTTCACGTACTCCAGCCAGATTCTATGCTATTCCGGCCCGAGTAGATGTAGTGGCCTCAGACACCGTGATCACATGTACTATTTCAGTATGTGGTAGGGAGGCATCAGTGCTATTTGATCCAGGATCTACTTATTCGTATCTGTCAGCCTTATTTGCTTATTTTCTGGATATTCCTTGTGAGTCCTTGGCTTCTCCTGTATATGTATCCACTCCCGTGGGTGATTCTATAGTGGTAGACCGGGTTTATCGGTCTTGTGCGGTTTCATTATGTGGATACGAGACTAGAGAGGACCTTCTATTGCTCGACATGGTTGATTTTGAGATTATCCTGGGCATGGATTGGCTATCTCCTCATCATTCCATCATGGATTGCCATGCCAAGACGGTTACTTTGGTCATGCCCGAGTTTCCTAGGCTGGAATGGAGAGGTTCCTCAGTTAGTGCAGCCAGTAGAGTTATTTCCTTCCTGAAGGCTCGACATATGGTCGAGAAGGGTTGTTTGGCGTATCTTGCTTATGTGCGGGACACCACCGCCGAGTTTTCGACGATTGATTCAGTGCCAGTTGTTCGAGAGTTTGCGGATGTCTTTCCTCCAGACCTTCTAGGCATGCCTCCGGATCGATATATCGATTTTTGTATTGATGTAGCTCCAGGCACTCAGCCTATTTCTATTTCCCCGTGCCATATGGATCCGAAGGAGTTGAAGGAGCAGCTTGAGGAGTTGTTGACTAAGGGGTTTATCAGACCGAGTGTGTCACCATGAGGTGCTCCAGTTCTATTTGTAAAGAAGAAAGATGGGTCTATGTGGATGTGTATTGATTACCGCCAGTTGAACAAGGTAACTATTTAGAACAAGTATCCATTGCCGCGCATCGATGATTTGTTTGACCAGTTACAGGGTGCCAGGGTATTTTCTAAAATTGACTTGAGATCAGGTTATCATCAGTTGAAGATTCGGGCCTCAGATGTCCCGAAGACTGCTTTTCGTACGAGATATGGCCATTATGAGTTCTTGGTGATGTCCTTTGGCTTAACTAATGCCCCGGCAACATTTATGGACTTGATGAACAGGGTGTTCAGGCCGTACATTGAGTCCTTTGTCATCGTCTTCATTGATGACATTTTGATTTACTCACGTAGCCTAGGAGAGCACGAGCAACATTTGAGAGTTGTGCTCCTGACTTTGCGGGAACAGAAAAACTATATGCTAAGTTCTCCAAGTGTGAGTTTTGGTTGGATTTTGTGGAATTATTGGGACATGTGGTATCTGGAGAGGGTATCAAAGTTGATCCTAAGAAGATTGAGGCAGTTCAGAGTTGGCCACGTCCTACTTCAGCGACATAAATCAGGAGTTTCTTGGGTCTAGCAGACTACTACTGGCGATTTGTGGAGGGCTTTTCATCCATTGCAGCCCCATTGACTAGATTGACTCAGAAGAATGGTCCATTTCGCCGGTCTGACGAATGTGAGGCGAGCTTTCAGAAGCTTAAGACGGCATTGACTTCAGCACCAGTTCTAGTATTGCCTTCCGATTCGGGGGTGTATACGGTGTATTGCGATGCTTCACGCGTTGGATTGGGGTGCGTATTGATGCAGGAAGGGAGAGTTATTGCTTATTCTTTGCGCCAGCTAAAGGTTCATGAGAAGAATTACCCTGTACACGATTTGGAGTTGGCGGCGATAGTTCATGCTCTTAAGATTTTGAGGCATTACTTATATGGGGTGTCTTGTGAGGTTTATACAGACCACCGCAGCTTGTAGCACTTGTTCAAGCAGAGGGATCTTAATTTGATGCAGCGCAGGTGGCTTGAGTTACTAAAGGATTATGACATCACCATTCTTTATCATCCAGGCAAGGCGAATGTGGTAGCGGATGCTTTGAGTAGGAAGGCGGAGAGTATGGGTAGCTTGGCTTATATTGCAGCTGAGGAGAGACCTCTAGCCTTGGACATTCAGTCCTTGGCAAATCGCTTGGTGAGATTAGATCTTTCAGAGCCTCGTCGAGTTCTAGCTTATGTGGGTGCTCAGTCTTTATTATTGGGGGAGATTAAGGCTCGATAGTATGATGATCCGTGTTTGGAAGAGCTACAGGAGACAGTGGTTCAAGGTGGTGCCAAGGAGGTTACGATTGGCGAGGATGGTGTTTTGCGACTTCAGGGTCGTTTGTGTGTTCCTAATGTTGATGGCCTGAGGCAAATGATTCTTGAAGAGGCACACAATTCATGGTATTTCGTTCATCCTGGTGCTACAAAGATGTATCGTGATTTGAAGCAGCATTTCTGGTGGAGACGGATGAAGAGGGACATTATGGAGTATGTGGCTAGGTGTCTTAATTTCCAGCATGTTAAATATGAGCACCAGAGGCCAGGGGGCCTACTTCAGCAGATGCCCATTCCTGAGTGGAAGTGGGAGCGCATATCTATGGACTTCGTGGTTGGGTTGCCTCGGACGTTGTGGAAGGTTGACGCAGTTTTGGTTATTGTGGATAGATTGACCAAATCGGCGCATTTCATTCCTGTGGCTACTACTTATACTTCTGAGAGGTTAGCTCAGATCTACATTTGAGAGATAGTCCGGTTGCACGGAGTACCGGTGTCCATTATATCAGATCGAGGTCCTCAGTTCACCTCGCACTTCTGGAGAGCATTGCACAGAGAGATGGGTACTCAGATTGATCTTAGCACAACATTTCAGCCACAGACTGATGGTCAGTTGGAGCGTATAGTTCATATATTGGAGGACATGCTTAGAGCATGTGTGATTGACTTTAGAGGCCAGTGGGACTAGTTCTTGCCTCTGGCCGAGTTTGCTTACAATAATAGTTACCAGTCCAGCATTGAGATGGCTCCATTTAAGGCTTTATATGGTCGGCGATGTTGTTCACCCATCGGGTGGTTTGAGCCTGGTGAGGCTAATTTATATGGTATAGACCTGGTAAGGGATGCTTTAGAGAAGGTGAAGCTAATTCAAGAGAGGCTCCGCACAACACAGTCCAGACAGAAAAGCTACGCAGATCAGAGGGCACGTGATGTGTCATTTATGGAGGGAGATAAGGTTCTGCTGAAGGTTTCGCCAATGAAGGGTAATATGAGATTCGGGAAGAAGGGCAAGCTGAGCCCGAGGTTCATAGGTCCTTTCAAGGTATTGAGGCGAGATGGAGAGGTTGCTTATAAGCTTGCCTTACCTCCCAGCTTATCAGGAGTCCATTCGGTATTCCATGTATCCATGCTCCGGAGATACCACACTGATTTCTCTCACGTGGTTGATTTTCGCACTATTTAGTTGGATGAGAGGTTGGGATACGAGGAGGAGCCAGTTGCTATTATTGATAGACAGGACCGCAAGTTGAGATCTAAGAGAATTGCTGCTGTAAAGGTCTAGTGGCGGGGCCAACCAGTCGAGGAGGTAACTTGGGAGTCCGAGGAGGACATGCGGAGAAGATATCCACACTTATTCAGCACTACATGTATGATTCTAGACTCGTTCGAGGATGAACATTTGTTTAAGAGGTGGAGAATGTAACGACCCGACCGGTTGTTTTGTGTATTAGGACCCCGTTCCCCTAAATAAGACTTTCCGTAGAGGCTTATCGTGATTTGTGACTTGCGAGGATGGGTGGTACGGGATTTGGAAGTCTTTAGAATAGTATAGGAACACTTGGTTCCTTAAGGTTGGCTTTTAAGGCCAAGTTTGACTTCAGTCAACATTTTGAGTAAACGACCTCGAAATCGAGTTTCGACGATTCCAGTAGCTTTGTATGATGATTTTGGACTTGTACGTATGTCCGGAATGTGCTTTGGATGACCCGAGAGCATTTCGACGCCAAATAGCGAAATAGAGTTTCCTTAAGTTTGTAATTTGGTTTGGAACATGATTTTATATTATAGAGGTCCGAACGGAATTTCGAGACCAGGAATAGTTCCGTTATGTTATTGACTTGTCTGCAAAATTTGGTGTCATTCCGAGTAGTATAGGTCAGTCCGGCGCGTTGTTATAGAAATCAAGAACTTAGAAATTCTTAAGTTTGATTCTAGGGGTTTTGAGGGGTGATTTTGAGTTCTAGTGTTGTTTTGGGTGTTTCGAAGGCTCGAGTCTGTAATATGATTTAGGACTTGTTGGTATAATTTCGCGGGGGCTCGGGTGGGCCTAGGTGCCTCCCAGACACCCCCACGAGGCTAAAAACTAGCTAAAATAGCAGTTGGTTCACCTTATCTTGTATGACCGCAGGTGCAGCTGCCCAGTCGCAGGTGCGGGACCGCTCCTGCGGTCCCAAGCATCGCAAGTGCGACCCCATATGAGGTCCCCTTTGACCGCAGGTGCGGAACATTTTCCGCACGAGCGGGTCCGCTGGTGCGGAAACCATTTCGCAGGTGCGATCCCCAATCTCCTTGCCAATTTCCGCAGGTGCGAGCCCAATCTCGCAGGAGCGAGACCGCAGGTGCGGTCCTCAAGCCGCAGGTGCGAGATCAGTGAAGGCAGTGATCTCATTTAATACGGGATTTGGCCATTTTTCACAATTTCTTCTCCTCCATTGGCGATTTTGAGAGCTTTCAAGAGGGTATTCGGCCTAGCTGGTAAGAGGTAAGTAATTCCCATTTGAATGTTGGATTATTACACCAAAACATAGGTAGATTAACATCTAATTAGAGGAAATCAAAGGGGTTAGAGTGAAAACCTAGGGTTGATGAACTTTAGGGAATTTCACCACTTTTCTACCATGAAATCATACAAAAATTATATATTAGTGATTCTTAGGCTATGGGTGAGTGTTATCTTCGAAAATTTCCGGAATCTGAGCATGTGGGCCGAGGGGGTGTATTTCGCGATTTCTTCAAGAATAGTGAATTTACTAAATAAGTAGGAGAATGTCAATACTTTGAGCATGCATTGACATATGTATATATCATTTCAGTAGTTTCGAGTCCTCGGGTGTAAATTTTTGAGTTTCGGGCGCGTTCTTGATCGGGAAGTAGATTCTACGCGAGGTGAGTCTCCTTTCCAACATTGTAAGAGAGAATTGTCCCCATAGGTAACTGTAAATGATTGAATTGTCCTTATTTGCGGGGGCTACGTACGCGCAAAGTGACGAGAGTCCGTGCGTAGCTACTACTCTGTTGTGTCGGGTAGAATTTAGGATTTCACAAGCATGCCTTTATGTGCCTTACCTGTATCTTTACATGTGTTCCTGGTTGCTTATTATCCTTGAAATTGACATGAGAATATTAGGAAGCTATGTGTAAGTTTAAGTGCTTAAATCTCTGAATTCAAGAATAATCCATGATAAATTCCTGAATTTCCTGACAAATTATGTGTATGTCTATGAGTACCCGTGTCGTATGTATGATTCGCGAGCGGGGTAGCTGTCACGACCCCAAATTCTAACAGGTCGTGATGGCGCCTATCGTGGAACTAGGATAGCCAACCATCACATTACTACGCTTTTGTTCAATTATAAGAGTTCACAATTTAAAAATAAGCATGCAACCTTGACATAGAGTAATATAATTAAGTCTTAACGTCCCAATAATAGTCTAACAAACCTCCCAAGAACTGGAGTCAATAGTCATGATCATCTAAGAGTAAATAAATCTAACTCTGCTAAAACTATAACATATGTCTCTGATTCAAATAGTAAAACTAAATAAGAAAGGGAAATGGAGAAGCTGTGGATGTTGGACAGCTACCTCGAAATCCCGTGAACTGCTGCTAACGAACAAGGCAGTTACTGCTCCAAACCGATACCTGAATCTATGCACAGAGGCACATGGAGTCTTTATGAGTATGCCAACTCAGTAGTAATAAAAATAAATCACAGTATGAGAAATATAAACACACAGTACATATACACAATTTCACAAAACCAGTAAAACACCAAGTCACCATGTAGTATTCATCAAAATAATACGTTCGAAATCAGTTTCCAGAAATCCCTTGAAAACAAGTGCAACATTAGTATATCTCAGAAAAATCCACCGTAAAACCAGTTGAAAACGAATTAAATCATAGTTCGAAAACTTAGTAAAATCATCATAAATCTGCCCCTCGGGCCAAAATCATTTCCCGTAACAGTTTCCCCTCAGGCATTCTCTCAATCACTCAGTATCAATCATCACTCTGTATCAATCATCACTCAATATCAGCCCCGCGGGCAAATCATCATTACTCAATTGGTACCGGCGCTCACTGAGGGTGTGTTACAAACTCTTGTGGGGCTCCTACAGCCCAAGCACAATAATAACATAAGGCCTGAAAGCCTCCTCACCACTCTCCTGAGGCCTGAAAGCCTCCTCACCACACTCCTCAGGCCTGAAAGCCTCCTCAAAACACTCTTGAGGCCTGAAAGCCTCCTCATCACACTCCTGAGGCCTGAAAGCCTCCTCACCACTCAGACCCTCTCAATTTTCCCTTAGGCCATAAACATACCGGGTTCTCGACCCAAAACAGTGTTTCATTTTTAAATAAATAGTATCAAAATACTCTGAGTACCAAAACAATTTATCAGGAAAAGGCTGAATGTAAAATCATAGTGTATCAGTGAGGAAAATATAGTAAACACAACCCTCAAAGGGAAAACAAATCGGCACTAGGCCCCAAACATGACTTACAGCCTAAATCATATCAAGTATATATAGTACTATTGGAAATAAGCTTTAAAAAGCTGTTTCGCAACTCAATAGTCGGCTAAGTAAGGAATATATCTCCAAAGTTTCCACCTTTTCATTTCAAAACCCGTGAAAGGGTGCATAGTCCGGGGTTTCATACCCTCAAGACAGGATTTAAAGACATTACTTACCTAAAAACTAGCCCGGAAACTATTCCGCAATGCGCTTGCCTTTCGAATCAACTTTCGAATGCTCCAAATCTACCAAGTTCAGATTTTTATGATCAATAGGTGCTTAAGTAATAAATTCCAATTGAAAAATATCGAATTTAACCCAAAAATCCGAAATTGGTCAAAACCCGACCCCCGGACCCGCGTCCCGAAACTCAGAAATCTTTATACAAAAGTGTTCTTCGTTCTCTCACGAGTCCGTACATATAAAGAACACCAAAATTGGAGTTCGTTTGACCCCTCAAATTGACCCTTTAAGGTCTCATAATCTCAAACCCTAAAACCCAATTTTTCTACTGATTTTCCTTAAATTTACACTGGTGTTATGTTCTATAATCATCCATAATCGAGTTTTAATGATCAAAATACTCACCTCTATGAAGAACAAGGATTTCCCTCTTCAAAATCGTCCCAAAAAGCTCTTTTTCCGTACAAAAATGGTGTAAAAAGGGTTTAGGTCGCGGAGGGTATAATTAAATATGCCCAGGTAAATCCTTCATCGCGAACGCGGTACCTCACCGCGAACGCATAGAACAAAACTCCAGCTCCCCCATTTACTCTTCGCGAACGCGGTACACCACCGAGAACGCATAGAACCAAAATTCCAGGTTCCCTATTTACCCTTCTCAAATAGCCTCTAGTAGAATAGTCATAAATTTTTCCACGAAACTCCAAATGACAAATGGTTTATATTTCTAGAAACTAGACACAAAGGGATACAACTTTCATTTTTAAATTATATCAAAATTCCTTATAGATTGTGAGATATGAGCCTCCGAAGTCAGACCTGCGCAGCAGATATTTTTCTTCTCCGCGAACGCGAGGCACTGTTCGCGAACGCGAGGCACTGTTCGCGAACGCGAAGAGCAAAGTCCCTGATGCCAAATTCTTCTTCGCGGTGGCGAAGGGGTCCCCGCGAATGTGAAGAACAACACCAGACACCAGCAACAGCCATCTCAAAACAGCCTTAAAATGATCCGAAACCACCCTTAAACACACCCGAGGCCCCCGGGACCCCGTCCAATGACACGACTCAATCCGATACACCCCACAGACTTGCTCGAGGTCTCAAATCACATCAAACAACGCCGAAACCACGAATCGTACTCCAATCCAAACTTTATGAACTTTGACAATTTAAACTTCTACATTCGATGCCGAAACCTATCAAATCACGTCTGATTGACCCCAAATTTTGCAGACACATCCTGTCTCGACCCAATTCCTAATTCAGGTCGCGATGGCGCCCAACCGCGGGGTTAGGAAAGCCAATACAAAACACACTAGGTGTTACCCTTCCCCTTTTTAGTTAACAAATCAACAACTACCAATTTTAAACAGAACAAGCAAGATATCGGCCTGATAGAGTAGTAAAGCATAATAAAGGCCTAGCCAAGCTAAGGCATATACATAAGGGTACATCCCAATATCCCTAAATATACACTACGCGTGTGCCAGGAACTAGTGTCATGAGTGCCACGGGCAACTACGGAATATACGATAACTGAAATATATGTACAGAGCCTCAGTCTGAACAAAAGACAGAGAAACATGACAAAGAAACTCTAGGGTTCTACCAAGAAGTCGCCAAGAAGGACAACTCACCGTGAAGTATAGCCACTTGGACAATATCTAACACTGGACTAAATAATCAGACGGACCAGCCTCCGGACCTGCACAATCAAGTGCAGAAAGAAAGGAAAGTGCAACATGAGTACATACATAAATATGTACCCAGTTAGTATCCCGTCTAATCTCGAAGAAGTAGTGACGAGAGGTCGACTCGATACTCACTAAGGTCCAACAGTAAATAGAGTAAGTAGGATGTAAGGAAAACTGTAGGCAAGTAAAGAAAATAATCAAGTACGTCCATATCCAGCAACAAATAACAATCTCAAATCAAAAAAGTTTGGTATCCGCCGTGGCGTACAGCCCACTCCCATATGGTAAGTCTCAATCTTGTCGTGGCGTACGACCCGATCCCACCCTTGTAGTCTCAATCTCGCCGTGGCGTTCAGCCCAGTCCCATAATATAATCAATCATCACTCTGCCGTGGCGTACGACCCGATCCCATAATATAATCAATCATCACTCTGCCGTGGCGTACGACCTGATCCCATAATATAATCAATCATCACTCTGTCGTGGCGTACGACCCGGTCCCATAATATACTCAATCATCACTCTGTCGTGGAGTACGGACCAATCCCATCCCGTGATTCTCTTATCACACTTAAATCAAGCCAAGTATCACAACGTTCAAAGACAACAATGCCAATCACACAAGTATACAAGTCATTTTTATTCTACAACATGGAAAAATAATGAACATGTTGTGTCCTAACTACCCGGACGAAGCAGTAATAGCCACTACGTACGGACTCTCGTCACTCGGTGCGTACGTAGCCCCCAAACAAGATCACATAGCAAACAAGGTTACCTAGAGGGACAATTTCCCTCTTACGAGGTTAGAAAGGAGACTCACCTCGATAAAAGCACTCCTCGGACCAAGGACCGGATCAAAAGATGCGCACAAAACTCCGAAACTACTCTTGATGGCTCAAAACTAGCCAAACATAGCATAATTGAATCAATTTAAGGTTCAAGAAGGGGAATTAGCAAGAATTCCTAAAATTTAACATTCTTGACGATTTTTGAAATCTCGACCCCGGGCCCGCGCTTTCAGATTTTGAAAATTCTTGAAGGATTAAAATACCTGTAGTCTAAGGATCAAAATTATACCATTTATTCAAGAATTCATGGCAACAAGGAGATAATTCCCTAATTATCAAAGCCCTAGAAATTTCTACTCCATTTTCCCATGATTTGATATTTTAATAGATAAACTAGTTAGATTTCCATAATAAATTCATGAATTTAGAGAGGAAATTATACTAACCTTGAAGGACTTAACCCTGGACATCTTTTCCCTATCTTTGAGGAGCTCTAGTGGAGGTAGGGTATTGAATATTGAAGAAGAAACCCGTAATTGGGCATTTAAATACTGCCCAGGAAAACCTTCACTACGATCGCAGCATCAGGCCTGCGATCGGAGAGACCAAGCTGCCAGACCACTGCGATCGCGGCTGGAGGTCTGCGATCTCGGAGAGCAAATGGTCCTGGGCCCCAAACGACACTATGCGATCACATAGATGGGGCATGCGATCGCTGAGTGTGGGGAGTTAGGCTTATGCGATCGCAAGAGTGAGGTCTGCGATCGCAGAGAGTGGGGGAAGAGACTTATGCGATCGCGGGGTGATGTCTATGATCGTAGAGAACAAAAATTTAGCCCAGAAGAAATCCCTCTCTGCGATCGCAATCATCCCTATTCGATCGCAGAGAAGGAAACCAAACAGGAATTTTCTGGTTTTTCTAACTTAGCTCCCCAGGGTCTAAAACACACCCGAGCCCCCCGGGACCCCTTCCAAAAGCACCGGCAAGGGGTCGAACATCCGGAACATGAAAAACAACAACGGAACTCAGAATCAGACCCCAAAACGAAATTAACCAAACTTAAGAAATTAAGAATTCTAGAATCCACTTCATTACGCCGAACGGGTCGATACTACTCGGAATGACCCAAAATTTTGGAGACAGGTCATAAATAACTATATGGAACTATTTTCGGCCTTTGAATTCCATTCGGACTTCGATAGCATGAAGTCTCGTTCCAGGCCAAATTCTAAACTTAAGGAAATCTTGATTTCCATTTCAGGCGCTGAAATGCTCCCGGGTCATCAGAAACCCGAGCCGAACATACGCCCAAGTCCGAAATCACCATACAGAGCTATTGGAGCTGTCAGAACTCGATTCGGAGGTCGTTTGCTCAAAATGTTTACCGAAGTCAAACTTGGCCAAATAGGCCAACCTTAAGGAACCAAGTGTTCCTAAACCATCCAATTCATTCCCAAATCTCGAACCACCCGCTCCCGCGAGTCATAAAGCACGAATAGCTGCTAAGGAAGGTTTCATTCAGGTAAACGGGATCCTAATACACAAAACGACCGGCTGGATCGTTACATTCTCCCCCTCTTAAACAAACGTTCCTCCTCGAACGGGTCTAGAATCGTACCTGAAGTGTTGAATAGCTGTGGATATCTACTTGGCATGTCCTGCTCGGACTCCCAAGTCGTCTCCTCAACTGGTTGGCCCCTCCACTGGACCTTAACCGCAGAAAATGTCTTAGACCTCAACTGGCAGTCCTACCTATCAACAATAGCCACTAGCTCCTCCTCGTAGCCCAACTTCTCATCTAACTGAATAGTGCTGAAATCAACCATGTGCGAGAAGTCGGCATGATACCTCCAAAGCATGGAAACATGAAAAACGGGGTGAACTCCTGATAAGGCTGGAGGCAAGGCAAGCTCATAAACAACCTCTCCAACCCGCTTCAACACCTCAAAAGGACCTATAAACCTGGGGCTCATCTTGCCCTTCTTCCCGAATCTCATAATGCCCTTCATCGGCGAAGCCTTTAACATAACCTTATCTCCCTCCATGAATGATACATCACGTGCCCGCTGATCTGCGTAGCTCTTCTGTCTAGACTGTGCTGTACGGAGCTTCTCTTGAATAATCTTTACCTTTTCCAAGGCATATCTGACCAGATCTATACCGTATAACTTGGCCTCACCAGGCTCAAACCACCCAATCAGAGAACGGCATCGCCGACCATATAAAGCCTCATATGGAGCCATCTCAATGCTGGACTGATAACTATTATTGTATGCAAACTCCGCCAAAGGTAGGAACTGGTCCCACTCACCCCCGAAATCAATCACACAAGCCCTGAGCATATCGTCCAGAATCTGAACGGTACGCTCTGAATGGCCATCAGTCTGAGGGTGAAAAGCTTAACTGAGGTCTATCTGAGTACCCATCTCGCTGTGCAAAGCTCTCCAGAAGTGCGAAGTGAACTAGGGACCCCGATCTGAAATGATAGACACCGGTACTCCATGCAACCGGACTATCTCACGAAGATAAATCTGAGCCAACCTCTCTGTACTGTAAGTAGTAGCCACAGGAATGAAATGCGCCGATTTGGTCAGTTTGTCCACAATGACCCAAACCGCGTCAACCTTTCGCAAAGTCTGAGGCAACCCAACCACGAAGTCCATAGTGATACACTCCCAGTTCAACTGAGGAATAGGCATCTGCTGAAATAAGCCTCATGGCCGCTGATGCTCGTACTTAACTTGCTGACAATTAAGACACCTGGCCACATACTGAACAAGGTCCTTCTTCATCCGCCTCCACCAGTAATGCTGCTTCAAATCATGATACATCTTCGTCTCTCCTGGATGAATAGAAGACCGAGAAATGTGCGCCTCTGTTAGAATCCTCTCCCTCAGGCCATCAATATCAAGAACACACAATCGACCTTGGAGTTGCAGAACACCATCCTCGCCTAAGGTAACCTCATTGGCCCTGCCCTGGACCACCGTATCCCGAAGTTCTGCTATACGTGGATCATCAAACTGTCGAGCCTTGATCTCTCTCAACAATGAAGACTAAGCAACCACATGAGCCAAAACTCGACGAGACTCTGAAAGGTCCAATCTCACCAATCGATTGGCCAAGTACTGAATGTCCAAGGATAAATCCTCAGCTGTAATATAGGCCAAACTACCCATACTAGTTGGTCGCCTGCTCAAAGCACCTGCCACTACATTTTCCTTGCCCGGGTGATACAGAATAGTGAGATCTTAGTCTTTCAACAACTCAAGCCATCTCCGCTGCCTCAAATTAAGGTCCCTCTGCTTAAGCAAGTACTGCATGTTGCGGTGGTCCGTATAGACCTCACAAGATACACCATATAAATAATGCCGCCATATCTTCAAAGCATGAACAATCACGGCCAACTCCAAATTGTGCAGAGGTTAATTCTTTTCATGAACCTTCAGCTTGCGCGAAGCATAAGAAATAACCCTGACATCCTGCATCAACACACATCCTAGCCCGACGCGTGAAGCATTTCAATATACGGTATACACCCCTGAATCCGAAGGCATGGAAAGAACTGGTGCTGAAGTCAATGCTGATTTGAGCTTCTGAAAGCTCGCTTCACAATAATCGGACCACTGAAATGGAACATTATTCTGAGTCAATTTAGTCAATGGAGCGGCCATAGAAGAGAATCCCTCAACAAACCGACGGTAGTAACCTGCTAAACCCAGAAAACTCCTGATCTCTGAAGCTGAAGTAGGACGTGGCCAACTCTAAACTACCTTAATCTTCTGCGGATCAACCTTGATACCCTAACTGGACACCACATGCCCCAAAAATGCCACAGACTCTAACCAAAACTCACACTTGGAGAACTTAGCATATAGCTTCTGTTCTCGCAAGGTCTGAAGCACAACCCTCAAACGCTGCTCGTGCTCACCCATGCTCCGTGAGTAAATGAATATATCATCAATGAAAACAATAACGAAGGAGTCGATATACGACATGAATACTCTATTCATCAAGTCCATAAATGTTGATGGGGCATTAGTCAAGCCAAAGGACATCACCAAGAACTCATAGTGGCCATATCTGGTGCGAAATGCAGTCTTCGGGACATCAGAAGCCCGAATCTTCAACTGGTGATAACTTGACCTCAGATCAATCTTACAGAACACACGAGCACCCTGTAGCTGATCAAACATCATCAATACGTGGCAGAGTATACTTGTTCTTGATGGTCACTTTATTCAACTGGCGGTAGTCAATACACATCCGCATTGACCCATCCTTCTTCTTCACAAATAGGACTGGAGCACCCCACGATGACACACTTGGCCTAATAAATCCCTTGGCCAACAACTCCTCAAACTGCTCCTTCAGTTCCTTTAGCTCCTTAGGGGCCATACGATAAGGAGGAATGGAAATAGGCTGAGTATCTGGAGCCAAGTCAATGCAGAAATCTATATCTCGATCTGAAGGCATGCCTGGAAGATCTGAAGGAACACATACGGAAACTCCCGAACTAAAGGCACTGAATCAAGGGTAGGAGACTCAGCGGTGGTGTCCCGCACATAAGCAAGATAAGACAGACACCCTTTCTCGACCATATGCTGAACTTTCATGAAAGAAATGACCCGACTGAAGGCACTGACTGAAGAACCCCTCCACTCTAACCTCGACGACTCAGGCATGGCTAATGTAACTGTCTTGGCATGGAAATCCAAGACAGCATGATGAGGAGATAGCCAATCCATGCCCAAAATAACCTCGAAATCAACCATATCAAGCAACAACAGGTCGACTCTAGTCTCAAACCCACAGAAAGTAATCATGCAAACTCGGTAGATCCAGTCTACCACTATAGAGTCGCCCACAAGAGTGGATACATACAAGGGAGAACCCAAAGACTCACAAATAACATCCATAGAATGGGCAAATAAGGCCGAAACATATGAATAAGTAGACTCTGGATCAAATAGTACTGATTCCTCTCTACCAAAGACCGAAATAGTACCTGTAATCTCAGCATCTGATGCCACTATGTCTGCCCTAGCTGGAATAGCATAAAATCTGGCTGGAGCACCTGATGTCTAAGCTTCCCCAAGACGTGCTGGAACTGAACGACTCGCTCCTGACTGGCCTCCCCTTTTAGGACGGCCCCTGCCAACCTGACCTCTACCCCTAGGTGGTCGTGCTGCTGGTGTTGTAATCATAGGATGCTGGCTCTGTTGCACGGCCTTGCCCCGATACCTGGGACAAAACCTCCATGTGTGGCTCAGATCCCCACACTCGAAGCAACCCCCTGGCACTACTGTTTGCTGCCCTGAAGAGGAGGAACTCCGAATAGTCTAAGAGCGGTGTGAATCCTCTGGTAAAGCACTGAGATAAGAACTGGAGGATCTCTGATGGCTAGAATAACTGCTGGGTGCATTCTGGATGGCTGGAGGATGATAGGAGCGCTCTGGCATGGCGCTAAACTGGGGCCTGATTGGAACAACCCTAGGAGGTACTGGAGGTGCTGAATAGGAAGGCCTACTGAACTGGACACCTCCGTACTGACCCCTGGCCCTGGATGGAGCCCCTCTAAAGTCGCCTGCAAACCTGGCCCTCTTGTTCAGCTGACCCTGCTGACTTGGCTGACCCTGCTCCCTGCCCCTCACACGGTAACCCTCGATACGTCGAGCTATCTCGACTACAAGCTTATATGGGGTACCCATCTCTACCTCTCTGGCCATGGAAGTCCTGATACTCGGATGTAAGACCGCCACAAACCGTCGAACCCTCTCAGCATCTGTGGGCAATATCATCAGAGTATTGCGGGATAACTTTGAGAACCTGGCCTCATAATCTGACACAGACATCTGCCCCTGCTCTAACCTCTCAAACCTGATCCCGAAGATCCTCCTTCGCTGACGGTGGAATGTACCTATCCAGAAATAACTAAGTAAACTACTCCCAAGTAACAGGTGGAGACCCTGCTGGCCTACTGAGTATATAAGACTGCCACCAGCGGCGAGCTCTGCCCTCAAGTAGGAAGGTCGTGAAATCTACCCCATGTGACTCTAATATGCTCATGTTGTGCAGTCTGTCCCTGCATCTCTCGATAAAATCTTGTGCATCCTCTCCCCGCTCACCACCGAATGTCGGAGGGCGGAGCTGGATCCATCTACCCAGCAGCTTTTGCTGGTCTAACTCTGCAACTGGCCTGGGCTCTGGTGCTGCCACTCCAGGATGAACCGCGATCTGTGGTGGAATATTTGGATTACGATGTACTGGTGCTGCGGGTCCTGTAGCCTGAGTGGTAGGGGTCTGAACTCCCCCTCCTGCTTGAGAAGTAGCAGGATCTTATGGAAGAACACCCGCTTGTGACATGGTATCCATGAACCTCAGCATACGGCCCATGACCTCCTAGAAGCCCGGCGCCGTCCTAAAATCAGCTGGTAGTGGAGCTACTGGAGGCAGCTCATCCTTCTCCTCAACATAAGGGTCCTTAATCGGTGAAACCGGTACAGCTCTGGGACACCCTCGCCCCCTACTACGGACACGAGCCCTACCCCTGCCCCTACCACAGCCCCGAGCGACGGGGGTAGCAGCCTCTCCTGGATCAGGAACATGTGAAGCACGCGTCCTCACCATCTTTGAGAGAATAGAAGAACAAGTTTGAGTACATCACCGATTGCACGATAGGATATGAACAAAAGGAGTTTCTTAACACCCTATAGCCTCATGAAGATAAGTACAGAAGTCTCCGTACCGATCCGCAAGACTCTACTGGGTTTGCCCGTGACTCGTGAGACTACGTGAACCTAAGGCTCTGATACCACATTGTCACGCCCCAAATCCTAATTCAGGTCGCGATGGCGCCGCGGGGTTAGGCAAGCCAATACGAAACACACTAGGTGTTACCCTTCCCCTTTTTAGTCAACAAATCAACAACTAACAATTTTAAACAGAACAAGCAAGATATCGGCCTGATACAGTTGTAAAGCATAATAAAGGCCTAGCCAAGCTAAGGCATATATATAAGGGTACATCCAAATATCCCTAAATATACACTACGCATGTGCCAGAAACTAGTGTCATGAGTGCCACGGGCAACTACGGAATATACGATAACTGAAATATATATACAGAGCCTCAGTCTGAACAAAAGACAGAGAAACATGACAAAGAAACTCCAGGGTGCTACCAGGAAGTCGCCAAGAAGGACAACTCACCGTGAAGTATAGCCACTTGGTTAATATCTAACACTGGACTAAATAATCAGACGGACCAGCCTCCGGACCTGCACAATCAAGTGTAGAAAGAAAGGAAAGTGCAGCATGAGTACATACATAAATATGTACCCAGTTAGTATCCCGTCTAATCTCGAAGAAGTAGTGATGAGAGGTCGACTCGATACTCACTAAGGTCCAACAGTAAATCGAGTAAGTAGGATGTAAGGAAAACTGTAGGCAAGTAAAGAAAATAATCAAGTACATCCATATCCGGCAACAAATAACAATCTCAAATCAAAAAAGTTTGGTATCCGCCGTGGCGTACGGCCCACTCCCATATGGTAAGTCTCAATATCGCCGTGGCGTACGGCCCGATCCCAACTTGTAGTCTCAATCTCGCCGTGGCGTACGGCCCGGTCCCATAATATAATCAATCATCACTCTGACGTGGCGTACGGCCCGATCCCATAATATAATCAATCATCACTATGTCGTGGCGTACGTCCAGATCCCATAATATAATCAATCATCACTCTGTCGTGGCGTACGACCCGGTCCCATAATATACTCAATCATCACTCTGTCGTGGCGTACGGACTTATCCCATCCCGTGATTCTCTTATCACACTTAAATCAAGCCAAGTATCACAACGTTCAAAGACAACAATGCCAATTACACAAGTATACAAGTCATTTTAATGCTACAACATGGAAAAACAATGAACATGCTGTGTCCTAACTACCCGGACGAAGCAGTAATAGCCACTACGTACGGACTCTCGTCACTCGGTGCGTACGTAGCCCCCAAACAAGATCACATAGCAAACAAGGTTACCTAGAGGGACAATTTCCCTCTTACGAGGTTAGAAAGGAGACTCACCTCGATAAAAGCACTCCTCGGACCAAGGACCGGATCAAAAGATGCGCACAAAACTCCGAAACTACTCTTGACGGCTCAAAACTAGCCAAACATAGCATAATTGAATCAATTTAAGGTTCAAGAAGGAGAATTAGCAAGAATTCCTAAAATTTAACATTCTTGACGATTTTTGAAATCTCGACCCCAAGCCCACGCTTTCGGATTTTGAAAATTCTTGAAGGATTAAAATACCCGTAGTATAAGGATCAAAATTATACCATTTATTCAAGAATTCATGGAAACAAGGAGATAATTCCCTAATTATCAAAGCCCTAGAAATATCTACTCCATTTTCCCATGATTTGATATTTTAATAGATTCACTAGTTAGATTTCAATAATAAATTCATGAATTTAGAGAGGAAATTATACTAACCTTGAAGGACTTGACCCTTGACATCTTTTCCCTATCTTTGAGGAGCTCTAATGGAGGTAGGCTATTGAATAATGAAGAAGAAACCCGTAATTGGGCATTTAAATACTGCCCAGGAAAACCTTCACTTTGATCGCAGCATCAGGCATGCGATCGCAGAGACCAAGCTGCCATACCACTGCGATTTCGGCAGGAGGTCTGCGATCTCGGAGAACAAATGGTCCTGGGCCCCAAACGACACTATGCGATCTCATAGATGGGGCATGCGATCGCGGAGTGTGGGGAGTTAAGCTTATGCGATCACAGGAGTGAGGTCTGCGATCGCAGAGAGTGGGGGAAGAGACTTATGCGATTGCGGGGTGATGTCTATGATCGCATAGAACAAAAATTTAGCCTAGAATAAATCCCTCTCTGCGATCGCAATCATCCCTCTTCGATCGCAGAGAAGGAAACCAGACAGGAATTTTCTGGTTTTTCTAACTTAGCTCCCGAGGGTCTAAAACACCCCCGAGCCCCCCGGGACCCCGTCCAAAAGCACCGGCAAATCTGTATTCATGATACGGACTTTCCCGAACTTCCGGAACATGAAAAACAACAACGGAACTCAGAATCAGACCCCAAAACGAAATTAACCAAACTTAAGAAATTAAGAATTCTAGAATCCACTTCATTACGCCGAACGGGTCGATACTACTCGGAATGACCCCAAATTTTGGAGACAGGTCATAAATAACTATATGGAACTATTTTTGGCCTTTGAATTCCATTCGGACTTCGATAGCATGAAGTCTCGTTCCAGGCCAAATTCTAAACTTAAGGAAATCTTGATTTCCATTTCGGGCGCTGAAATGCTCCCGGGTCATTAGAAACCCGAGCCGAACATACGCCCAAGTCTGAAATCACCATACAGAGCTACTGGAGCTGTCAGAACTCGATTCCGAGGTCGTTTGCTCAAAATGTTTACCGAAGTCAAACAAACTTGGCCAAATAGGCCAACCTTAAGGAACCAAGTGTTCCTAAACCATCCAATTCATTCGCAAATCCCGAACCACCCGCTCCCGCGAGTCATAAAGCACGAATAGCCGCTAAGGAAGGTTTCATTCAGGGAAACGGGATCCTAATACACAAAACGACCGGCTGAATCGTTACATTCTCCCCCTCTTAAACAAACGTTCCTCCTCGAACGGGTCTAGAATCGTACCTGAAGTGTTGAATAGCTGTGGATATCTACTTGGCATGTCCTGCTCGGACTCCCAAGTCGCCTCCTCAACTGGTTGGCCCCTCCACTGGACCTTAACCGCAGAAACTGTCTTAGACCTCAACTGGCGGTCCTGCCTATCAACAATAGCCACTGGCTACTCCTCGTAGCCCAACTTCTCATCTAACTGAATAGTGTTGAAATCAACCATGTGCGAGAAGTCGGCATGATACCTCCAAAGCATGGAAACATAAAAAACGGGGTGAACTCCTGAAAAGGATGGAGGCAAGGCAAGCTCATAAACAACCTTTCCAACCCGCTTCAACACCTCAAAAGGACCTATAAACCTGGGGCTCATCTTGCCCTTCTTCCCGAATCTCATAATGCCCTTCATCGGCGAAACCTTTAACATAACCTTATCTCCCTCCATGAATGATACATCACGTGCCCGCTGATCTGCGTAGCTCTTCTGTCTAGACTGTGCTGTACGGAGCTTCTCCTGAATAATCTTTACCTTTTCCAAGGCATATCTAACCAGATCTGTACCGTATAACTTGGCCTCACCAGGCTCAAACCACCCAATCGGAGAACGGCATCTCCGACCAGATAAAGCCTCATATGGAGCCATCTCAATGCTGGACTGATAACTATTATTGTATGCAAACTCCGCCAAAGGTAGGAACTGGTCCCACTGACCCTCGAAATCAATCACACAAGCCCTGAGCATATCGTCCAGAATCTGAACTGTACGCTCTGAGTGGCCATCAATCTGAGGGTGATAAGCTTAACTGAGGTCTATCTGAGTACCCATCTCGCTGTGCAAAGCTCTCCTGATGTGCGAAGTGAACTGGGGACCCCGATCTGAAATGATAGACACCGGTACTCCATGCAACCGAACTATCTCACGAAGATAAATCTGAGCCAACCTCTCTGTAGTGTACGTAGTAGCCACATGAATGAAATGCGCCGATTTGGTCAGTATGTCCACAATGACCCAAACCGCGTCAACCTTCTGCAAAGTCTGAGGCAACCCAACCACGAAGTCCATAGTGATACACTCCCAGTTCAACTGAGGAATAGGCATCTGCAGAAATAAGCCTCATGGCCGCTGATGTTCGTACTTAACTTTCTGACAATTAAGACACCTGGCCAAATACTGAACAAGGTCCTTCTTCATCCGCCTCCACCAGTAATGCTGCTTCAAATCACAATACATCTTCGTCGCTCCTGGATGAATAGAATACCGAGAAATGTGCGCCTCTGTTAGAATCCTCTCCCTCAGGCCGTCAATATCAAGAACACACAATCGACCCTGGAGTCGCAGAACACAATCCTCGCCTAAGGTAACCTCTTTGGCCCTGCCCTGGACCATCGTATCCCGAAGCTCTGCTAGACGTGGATCATCAAACTGTCGAGCCTTGATCTCTCCCAACAATGAAGACTGAGCAACCACATGAGCCAAAACTCGACGAGACTCTGAAAGATCCAATCTCACCAATCGATTGGCCAAGTACTGAATGTCCAAGGATAAAGGTCTCTCCTCAGCTGTAATGTAGGCCAAACTACCCATACTAGCTGGTCGCCTGCTCAAAGCACCTGCCACTACATTTTCCTTGCCCGGGTGATACAGAATAGTGAGATCATAGTCTTTCAACAACTCAAGCCATCTCCGCTGCCTCAAATTAAGTTCCCTCTGCTTAAGCAAGTACTGCAGGTTGCGGTGGTCCGTATAGACCTTACAAGATACACCATATAAGTAATGCCGCCATATCTTCAAAGCATGAACAATCGCCGCCAACTCCAAATCGTGCACAGGGTAATTCTTTTCATGAACCTTCAGCTGGCGCGAAGCATAAGAAATAACCCTGACATCCTGCATCAACACACATCCTAGCCCGACGCGTGAAGCGTTGCAATATACGGTATACACCCCTGACTCCGAAGGCAAGGAAAGAATTGGTGCTGAAGTCAATGCTGATTTGAGCTTCTGAAAGCTCGCTTCACAATAATCGGACCACTGAAATGGAACATTCTTCTGAGTCAATCTAGTCAATGGAGCGGCCATAGAAGAGAATCCCTCAACGAACCGACGGTAGTAACCTGCTAAACCAAGAAAACTCCTGATCTTTGAAGCTGAAGTAGGACGTGGCCAACTCTGAACTGCCTCAATCTTCTGCGGATCAACCTTGATACCCTCACTGGACACCACATGCCCCAAAAATGCCACAGACTCTAACCAAAACTCACACTTGGAGAACTTAGCATATAGCTTCTGTTCTCGCAAGGTCTGAAGCACAACCCTCAAAGATGCTCGTGCTCACCCAGGCTCCGTGAGTAAATGAATATATCATCAATGAAAACAATAACGAAGGAGTCGATATACGGCCTGAATACCCTATTCATCAAGTCCATAAATGCTGCTGGGGCATTAGTCAAGCCAAAGGACATCACTAAGAACTCATAGTGGCCATATCTGGTGCGAAATGCAGTCTTCGGGACATCAGAAGCCCGAATCTTCAACTGGTGATAACTTGACCTCAGATCAATCTTAGAAAACACACGAGCACCCTGTAGCTGATCAAACAAATCATCAATACGTGGCAGAGTATACTTGTTCTTGATGGTCACTTTATTCAACTGGCGGTAGTCAATACACATCCGCATAGACCCATCCTTCTTCTTCACAAATAGGACTGGAGCACCCAACGGCGACACACTTGGCCTAATAATTCCCTTGGCCAACAACTCCTCAAACTGCTCCTTCAGTTCCTTTAGCTCCTTAGGGGCCATACGATAAGGAGGAATGGAAATAGGCTGAGTATCTGGAGCCAAGTCAATGCAGAAATCTATATCTCGATCTGGAGGCATGCCTGGAAGATCTAAAGGAAACACATCCGGAAACTCCCGAACTAAAGGCACTGAATCAAGGGTAGGAGACTCGGCGGTGGTGTCCCGCACATAAGCAAGATAAGACAGCCACCCTTTCTCGACCATATGCCGAGCTTTCATGAACGAAATGACCCGGTTGAAGGCACTGACTGAAGAACCCCTCCACTCTAACCTCGGCGACTCAGGCATGGCTAATGTAACTGTCTTGGCATGGAAATCCAAGACAGCATGATGAGGAGAGAGCCAATCCATGCCCAAAATAACCTTGAAATCAACCATATCAAGCAACAACAGGTCGGCTCTAGTCTCAAACCCACAGAAAGTAATCACGCATGCTCGGTAGATCCAGTCTACCACTATAGAGTCGCCCACAAGAGTGGATAAATACAAGGGAGAACCCAAAGACTCACAAATAACATCCAGAGAATGGGCAAATAAGGTTGAAACATATGAATAAGTAGACCTGGATCAAATAGTATTGATGCCTCTCTACCAAAGACCGAAATAATAGCTGTAATCTCAGCGTCTGATGCCACTGTGTCTGCCCTAGCTGGAATAGCATAAAATCTGGCTGGAGCACCCGATGTTTAAGCTCCCCCAAGACTAGTTGGAACTGAACGACCCACTCCTGACTGGCCTCCCCTTCTAGGATGGCCCCTACAAACCTGAACTCTACCCCTAGGTGGTCGTGATGCTGGTGTTGTAATCATAGGCTGCTGGCTCTGCTGCACGGCCTTGCCCCAAAACCTGGGACAAAACCTCCACGTGTGGCTCAGATCCCCACACTCGAAGCAACCCCCTGGCACTACTATTTGCTGCCCTGAAGAGGAGGAACCCCGAATAGCTGAAGAGCGATGTGAATCCTCTGGTAAAGCACTGAGATAAGAACTTGAGGATCTCTGATGGCTAGAATAACTTCTGGGTGCATTCTGGATGGCTGGAGGATGATAGGAGCGCTCTGGCATGGCGCTAAATTGGAGCCTGATTAGAACAACCCTAGGAGGTACTGGAGATGCTGAATAGGAAGGCCTCCTGAACTGGACACCTCCGTACTGACCCCTGGCCCTGGATGGAGCCCCTCTGAAGTCGCCTGCAAACCTGGCCCTCTTGTTCTACAGACCCTGCTAACTTGGCTGACCCTGCTCCCTGCCCCTCACACGGTAACCCATGATACGTCGAGTTATCTCGACTACAAGCTTATATGGGGTACCCATCTCTACCTCTCTGGCCATGGAAGTCCTGATACTCGGATGTAAGCCCGCCACAAACCGTCGAACCCTCTCAGCATCTGTGGGCAATATCATGAGAGTATGGCGGGATAACTTTGAGAACCTGGCCTCATAATCTGACACAGACATCTGCCCCTACTTTAACCTCTCAAACTGATACCGAAGATCCTCCCTCGCCGACGGTGGAATGTACCTATCCAGAAATAACTAAGTAAACTGCTCCCAAGTAACCGGTGGAGACCCAGATGGCCTACTGAGTATATAAGACTGCCACCAGCGGCGAGCTCTGCCCTCAAGCTGGAAGGTCGTGAAATCTACCCCATGTGACTCTAATATGCTCATGTTGTGTAGTCTGTCCCTGCATCTCTCGATAAAATCCTGTGCATCCTCTCCTCGCTCACCCCCGAAGGTTGGAGCTGGGTCCATCTACCCAGCAGCTTTTGCTGGTCTAACTCTGCAACTGGCCTGGGCTCTGGTGCTGCCACTCCAGGATGAACCGCGATCTCTGGTGGAATATTTGGAGTACGATGTACTGGTGCTGCGGGTCCTGTAGCCTGAGTGGTAGGGGTCTGAACTCCCCCTCCTGCTTGAGAAGTAGCAGGATCTGGTGGAAGAACACCCGCTTGTGACATGGTATCCATGAACCTCAGCATACGTCCCATGACCTCCTGGAGGCCCAGCGCCGTCCTAAAATCAGCTGGTAGTGGAGCTACTACAGGCAGCTCATCCTGCTCCTCAACATAAGGGTCCTTAATCAGTGAAACCGGTACAGCTCTGGGACGCCCTCGCCTCCTACTACTGACATGAGCCCTACCCCTGCCCCTACCACGGCCCCGAGCGGCGGGAGTAGCAGCCTCTCCTTGATCAGGAACATGTGAAGCACGCGTCCTCACCATCTATGAGAGAACAGAAGAACAGGTTTGAGTACATCACCGATTGCATGATAGGATATGAACAAAAGGAGTTTCTTAACACCCTATAGCCTCATGAAGATAAGTACAGACGTCTCCGTACCGATCCGCAAGACTCTACTGGGTTTGCCCGTGACTCGTCAGACTACGTGAACCTAAGGCTCTGATACCACATTGTCACGACCCAAATCCTAATTCAGGTCGCGATGGCGCCCAACCGCGGAGTTAGGCAAGCCAATACGAAACACACTAGGTGTTACCCTTCCCCTTTTTAGTTAACAAATCAACAACTACCAATTTTAAATAGAACAAGCAAGATATCGGCCTGATACAGTAGTAAAGCATAATAAAGGCCTAGCCAAGCTAAGGCATATACATAAGGGTACAACCTAATATCCCTAAATATACACTACGTGTGTGCCAGGAACTAGTGTCACGGGTTCCAGGGGCAACTACTGAATATACGATAACTGAAATATATATACAGAGCCTCAGTCTGAACAAAAGACAGAGAAACATGACAAAGAAACTCCAGGGTGCTGCCAGGAAGTTTCCAAGAAGGACACCTCACCGTGAAGTATAGCCACTTGGTCAATATCTAACACTGGACTGATAATCAGACGGACCAGCCTCCAGACCTGCACAATCAAGTGCAGAAAGAAAGGAAAGTGCATCATGAGTACATATATAAATATGTACCAGTAAGTATCCCGTCTAATCTCGAAGAAGTAGTGAAGAGAGGTCGACTCGATACTCACTAAGGTCCAACAGTAAATAGAGTAAATAGGATGTAAGGAAAACTATAGGCAATTAAAACAAATAATCAAGTACATTCATATCCGGCAACAAATAACAATCTCAAATCAAACAAGTTTTGTATCTGCCGTGGCGTACGGCCCGCTCCCATATGGTAAGTCTCAATCTCAGTGTGGCGTACGGCTCGATCCCACCCTTGTAGTCTCAATTTCGCTGTGGCGTACGGCCCGATCCCACCCTTGTAGTCTCAATCTCGCCATCGTGTACGGAACGATCCCACCCTTGTAGTCTCAATCTCGTCGTGGCGTACGGCCCGATCCCATAATATAATCAATCATCACTCTTTCATGGAGTACGACCCGATCCCATAATATAATCAATCATCACTCTGCTGTGGCGTACGACCTGATCCCATAATATAATCAATCATCACTCTGTCGTGGCGTACGACCCGATCCCATAATATACTCAATCATCACTTTGTCGTGGCGTACGGACCGATCCCATCCCGTGATTCTCTTATCACACTTAAATCAAGCCAAGTATCACAACGTTCAAAGACAACAATGCCAATCACACAAGTATACAAGTCATTTTTATGCTACAACAGGGAAAAACAATGAACATGTTGTGTCCTAACTACCGGGACGAAGCAGTAATAGCCACTACGTACGGACTCTCGTCACTCGGTGCGTACGTAGCCACCAAACAAGATCACATAGCAAACAAGGTTACCAAGAGGGACCATTTCCCTCTTACGAGGTTAAAAAGGAGACTCACCTCAATAAAAGCACTCCTCGGACCAAGGACCGGATCAAAAGATGCGCCCGAAACTCCGAAACTACTCTTGACGGCTCACAACTAGCCAAACATAGCATAATTGAATCAATTTAAGGTTCAAGAAGGAGAATTAGCAAGAATTCCTAAAATTTAACATTCTTGACGATTTTTGAAATCTCGACCCCGGGCCCACGCTTTCGGATTTTGAAAATTCTTGAAGGATTAAAATACCCGTAATCTAAGGATCAAAATTATACCATTTATTCAAAAATTCAAGGCAACAAGGAGATAATTCACTAATTATCAAAGCCCTAGAAATATCTACTCCATTTTCACATGATTTGATATTTTAATAGATAAACTAGTTAGATTTCCATAATAAGTTCATGAATTTAGAGAGGAAATTATACTAACCTTGAAGGACTTGACCCTGGACAGCTTTTCCCTATCTTTGAGGAGCTCTAATGGAGGTTGGGTATTGAATAATGAAGAAGAAACTCGTAATTGGGCATTTAAATACTGCCTAGGAAAACCTTCACTGCGATCGCAGCATCAGGCCAGCGATCGCAGAGACCAAGCTGCCAGACCACTGCGATCGTGGCTGGAGGTCTGCGATCGCGGAGAACAAGTTGTCCTAGGCCCCAAACGACACTATGCGATCGCGATGGGGCCTACAATCGCGGAGTGTGGGAAGTTAGGCTTATGCGATCACAGGAGTGAGGTCTGCGATCACAGAGAGTGGAGGAAGAGACTTATGCGATCGCAGGGTGATGTCTGTGATCGCAGAGAACAAAAATTTAGCCAAGAAGAAATCCCGCTCTGCGATAGCAATCATCCCTCTGCGATCGCAGAGAAGGAAACCAAACAGGAATTTTCTAGTTTTTCTAACTTAGCTCCCGGGAGTCTAAAACACCCCAAGCCCCCCGGGACCCTGTCCAAAAGCACCGGCAAGTCTGTATTCATTATATGGACTCGCTCGAACTTCCGGAACATGAAAAACAACAATGGAACTCAGTATCAGACCCCAAAAACAAATTAACCAAACTTAAGAACTTAAGAATTCTAGAATCCACTTCATTACGCCGAACGGGTCTATACTACTCGGAAGGACCCCAAATTTTGACGACAGGTCATAAATGACTATATGGAACTAGTGCCGGCCTCGGAATTACATTCGTACTTTGATAGCATGAAGTCCCGTTCCAGGCCAAATTCTAAACTGAAGGAAATCCTGATTTCCATTTCGTGCGCCAAAATGCTCCCGGGTAATCAGAAACCCGAGCCGAACATACACCCAAGTCCGAAATCACCATACGGAGCTACTAGAGCTGTCAGAACTCGATTCCGAGGTCGTTTGCTCAAAATGGTGACTGAAGTCAAACTTAGCCAAATAGGCCAGCCTTAAGGAACCAAGTGTTCCTAAACCATCCAATTCATTCCCAAATCCCGAACCACCCGCTCCCGCGAGTCATAAAGCACGAATAGCCGCTAAGGAAGGTTTCATTTAGGGAAACGGGATCCTAATAAGAAAAACGATTGGCTAGTTCGTTACACATCCAAATTGACATTACGAACTTGTTCCAACTGTCGGAATTCCATTCCGACCCCGGTAGCCTATTTTCCACTGCCGACCGGATCCAAAAACTAACTTTCGCCAATTCAAGCCTAATTCTACACCGGACATCACAAAATTATTCTGAACACACTCCTATGTCCTAAATCACCTAATGATGCTATCCGAGCAATAAAATCGCATTCCGAGGTCGTTTGCCAATAAGTCAACTCTAAGTTGGCTTTTCCCATTTTAAGGCTATTTTTAAAGGCTAATTGACTAAACTCTCACTACAACCATTCGATTTCAAGCCTATCAACTCTAATACCTCAAATACAGTAATACCAACCTATGACAAGGCAATAACAATAATTATAATACAAGTTCTACGTAACGACTGGCCGGGTCGTTACATTCTCCCCCACTTTAACACACGTTCGTCCTCGAACGTTCCTAGAGTTGTTCCAAACACCACCAAAATTGTTGTGTAACCTACCATGCACATATTCGGAGGTGATTCCATGTCACCTTACCCCATATAGGTCTAATAGCACAACATAGTTGAAATTTCGAAGTCCGATCCTGACCCATAAACCTTAGAACTAAATTTCCACTTCTGGAATGATTTACAAGTTCTAATTCCACAACTATAAGATGAAATAGTCTGAACACGCTGTATCAAGCCATATCCGAAACATAAGATGAAATCACATAATATACCGCATGACTCAATACTCATAGCGATGACTCCTAATCCCAATCGCTGCTCATAATAACCCAACACCGGTAAATAATATCTTATCAAACAAAGCCTTGCTTTAACACCATGTCGATGATGAAAGAAACACGTAGAAACCAGCAACCATTCGCCCGATCAGCATCAATACCATACAGATCCATAACTTGTGCAACTCGTGCACAANCATTACCACATCATGCTAAAAGCCTGATACACATCGTGAAACCATATCACACAAATCCGACACCAAGGATCATACCTCTACCTAACTGAGCTGCAAAGTGTGATCCCATCCAACCACTAGACCACATGACATACTCCAAGCCACATTGCTCAAAATCAATAACCATGTGAAATTAGACATCAATTACTCAAAGTGCATTTCCATAACCACGGGAAAATCGGACGATACCATGCCACCCGAACCAGAAAGAACATAACCAATACGTCTCAATCCTGCAACATCCATACTGGCCTACCAATAACTCTAAGTCAACGTTTGTCACCCAGAACAGGTAGATAACTCTCCGAACGTTCATAACGACTGAATCATGACATATACTAACACCTGACTAGCTTTGCTCGCATCCTCGTAGTTCACAACTACAATGTTCATGAAAACTCCCCGTCTCAAAATCCATGAGGTGCACCCATTGCCGTATCTGATCCCAATTCCACCACTCAAACATATAACACGTCTCTAATACTCAATCATTCCACGGGGATACTCCTATAATTCTTCTGTGCCACCAACAAACTTGAATATCGACAGTCGATCCAACAAGAGAGCGCTATAACACCAATGATGCACCCTTACTCAAACACATTGCCTTAAGCAAATTGTCCTTTATGAATGTATACTCTTATCCAGCCACCCAATAGTGCTATCATTTACCTAATAATCTGAAACCGCCAATTCTGACCTTCCTTCCAAAACTGAACCGTGACCTCACATATGCCACTCTCCACTATACAAAAAATACTGCATACGCCATGCATTCTATGATAATTATTAGAACTTCATGCTCCCTTCCTAGCCACAAACAACTACGTACCCAACTAGCCAAGAAATTTCCATTTATCCCATTTAGAAGAAAAATCACTACACATCACATGGCCCTCACGCCACTAGAAAATATACATCTATAACCGTGGTAGAAATCATCAAGAACTCCCGAATCACATTTGTACAACACCAAACCGCCAGGACTGAATCCTTCTAACTCAACCAAGCTACGCATGCCATAAAATTCTAAGAGAATTTCTAAGAAATACATGTAACAACTCAGTACCTCATAAACACCTAAAGAACTAACCATATACCTTATCATGCCGATCTGACCTACTACCAAGATGTCTTATCTATCCAAGTTCCTCCTGACTTACCTTCGAATTGATACTTCTTCTTGCCATAATACCGCAATTCTCAATCCCGACTCACCGCACGAAACCCGAGCATAAAAATATATCGTCTAAGGCTCATAAGCCGCTGAATAATCTCTCAAATATCCCCAAAGCACAACATTAAAAATACTTACCCTAAAGAGACTTCCTGCGAATTTAAAGTCATTACCTTCACTTTCCTGATACTGATGGATAGAGTCCATGATAATGCAAATACACCACATGCCTTGACACCTTCCCTGTAAATCTCAGTTCTATCCCTTCTCACACCTTGAAGATCCTCGATCTGTACATATAACCTTGAATCCGTCTGAACCATTCTCGAACGTTATTTACTCTACGCAATTTCAATTACACTAACCAAGTAAACAAAACGGCCTAACCCCGCTTGCAATCCACATACTAGGAAATTAATCCACCCCTTTGAAGCAAAAAGCACACTCATGCATTGCACACTCTACACTTACCAGTACCACTCCGTCATTCAATGGATTCCACTATCCGTAAAGTACATTACAACTTGTATCGAAGAAATTTGCATCACTCGAGTCATTCCCAGACTCTACCTCTGTAGGTCATAACTGATTCACCAATATACCTCGCACCAAAACCAGTACAACACATTATCGTGTAAACAACCTATCATTAACGGACTCCCCCACTTGGCTCAAAGCCAAGGATCAAGACAAACAATAACTTACGATGCCCACACATTATCATTGCCACCATACTATGGTGAGGTTCAACTAAATCCTTCATAAGCTTATATGGCCCAAACCATATAACCCTCAAATCATATGCAAATCTTGTATTCACCATAATAATGGTCATGCCAACTCTCACAAGAGAGCTAAACTCAAATTACAACATACATCATCTACTGGTAGGAAAGAACTTGCCACCGATAAACATACATCATCTACTGGTAGAAAAGAACTTGCCACAGATAAATATAAGGGTCACAGACCTCAAGACCACCCGCAGGAAATACTTATGTCTGCTTAACCTCAAAATGATATCTCCATATACACTTCCGAAAATCATAGCTATCACGCAATCACTATACCTTCCTACATTAGAACACAACCACTGCCTGCCCTCGAGACATCCCATTTAGCGGTATAAGAACCTGAAGCTGATGGCAATACTAACACTAGGGTTGTGGTCAAGGAAATCTTGAGCTTCTGGAAGCTCTACTCCCACTCGTCTGACCACATAGATACCTTCACTGGACACCACGTGTCCCAAGAATGCTAGTTAACTGAGCCAAAAATTCACACTTGGAGAACTTCGCACAAAGCTTCTCCTCCCTATATCCTTGTAATACCACCATCAAATGATGAGTATGCTATCCCTGGCTACGTGAGTACGACAGGATGCCATCCATGAACACAATAACAAAGGAGTGCAATTACTGCTTGAATATACACAAATACATGAACGCTGATGGGGTATTGGTCAACCCAAAAGACATCACAGGAACTCAGAACATAACAGGAAAACCCACTTCACTCCACAACTAAATTACACAAGAGGTCCTTCAATACTCATAACTTGAAGGCATATTCTAACTAAATACAGAAGTCAATAAATCAATGGTTCTTGCCACATCTCCCTCCAATTCATTTTGGTCACAATCAAACAACCTGAATACATCTAACGGTTAATCACATTCACCACGTAGTCATATAGTCACAAAAATTCCATCAATAAGGACACTAACGGACATATATGTCCCCAAATACGAGTGCTCACACAAACAAAATCTCAGCACTCAAGCCACGGACAAAATCCGGCCTTAAGTCCTTCCGACGGGCCCATTATTAACATGCTAACAATCACATCTCACCCATGGAAGTCACAAGCCGACGACGCATAACTGATACCAAGCGCTCGCGTGCACATTCGAATACATGAAAGGAATTCAAAGAGTTACGCTTTTGGCTAAATAAATGGATTCGCACGATAAGAATTCAAGAATGTGGAATGTTTCCTAAGGGTTCTACAGCCTCTCGAAGATAAGTACAGACCTCTCCGTACCGATCCGCAAGACTCTACTAAACCTGCTCATGATCGTTGAGTCCTATGCAACCTAGAGCTCTGATACCAACTTGTCACGACCCCAAATCCTAACAAGCCGTGATGGCGCCTATCGTGGAACTAGGCTAGCCAACCATCACATTACTACGCTTTTGTTCAATTATAAGAGTTCACAATTTAAGAATAAGCATGCAACCTTGACATAGAGTAATATAATTAAGTCTTAACGTCCCAATAATAGTCTAACAAACCTCCCAAGAACTGGAATCAATAGTCATGAGCATCTAAGAGTAAATAAATCTAACTCTGCTAACTATAATATATGTCTCTGATTCAAATACTAAAACTAAATAAGGAAGGGAAATGGAGAAGTTGTGGACGCTGGACAGCTACCTCGAAATCCCGTAAACTGCTGCTAACGAACAAGGCAGCTACTGCTCCAAACCGATACCTGTATCTGTGCACAGAGGCACAGGGATTCTTTATGAGTACGCCCCCTCAGTAGTAATAAAAATAAATCACAGTCTGAGAAATATCAACACACAGTACAGATACACAATTTCACAAAACCAGTAAAACACCAAGTCACCATGTAGTATTCATCAAAATAATAAGTTCGAAATCAGTTTCAAGAAATTCCTTGAAAACAAGTGCAACATCAGTATATCTCAGTAAAATCCTTCGTAAAACCAGTTAAAAACGAAGTAAATCATAGTTTGAAAACTTAGTAAAATCATCATAAATCTGCCCCTCGGGCCAAAATCATTTCTCGTAACAGTTGCCCCTCAGGCATTCTCTCAATCACTCAGTATCAATCATCACTCAGTATCAGCCTCGCGGGCAAATCATCATTACTCAATCGGTACCAGCGCTCACTGGGGGTGTGTTACAGACTCCGGAGGGGCTCCTACAGCCCAAGCGCAATAATAACATAAGGCCTGAAAGCCTCCTCTCCACTCTCCTGCGGCCTGAAAGCCTCCTCACCACACTCATGAGGCCAGAAAGCCTCCTCACCACACTCCTGAGGCCTGAAAGCCTCCTCACCACTCAGTCAGACACTATCAATTTTCCCTTAGGCCATAAACATACCGGGTTCTCGACCCAAAATAGTGTTTCATTTTTAAATAAATAGTAACAAAATACTCTGAGTGCCAAAACAATTTATCAGGAAAATACTGAGTGTAAAATCATAGCATATCAGTGAGGAAAATATAGTAAACACAACCCTCAATGGGAAAACAAATCGGCGCTAGGCCCCAAACATGGCTTACAGCCCAAATCATATCAAGTATATATAGTACTATTGGAAATAAGCTTTAAAAAGCCGTTGCACAACTCAATAGTCGGCTAAGTAAGGAATATATCTCCAAAGTTTCCACCTTTTCATTTCAAAACCCGTGAAAGGGTGCATAGTCCGGGGTTTCATACCCTCAGGACAGGATTTAAAGACATTACTTACCTCAAAACTAGCCCGAAAACTATTTCGCAATGCGCTTGCCTTTCGAATCAACTTTTGAAGGCTCCAAATCTACCAAGTTCAGATTTTTATGATCAATAGGTGCTTAAGGAATAAATTCCAATTGAAAAATATCGAGTTTAACCCAAAAATCCGAAATTGGTCAAAACCCGACCCCCGGGCCTGCGTCCCGAAACTCAGAAATCATTATACAAAAGTGTTCTTCGTTCTCTCACGAGTCCGTACATATAAAGAACACCAAAATCGGAGTTCATTTGACCCCTCAAATTGACCCTTTAAGGTCTCATAATCTCAAGCCCTAAAACCAATTTTCCTACTGATTTTCCATAAATTTACACTGGTTTTATGTTCTATAATCATCCATAATCGAGTTTTAATGATCAAAATACTTACCTGTATGAAGAACAAGGATTTCCCTCTTCAAAATAGTCCCCAAAAGCTCTTTGTCCGTACAAAAATGGTATAAAAAGGGTTTAGGTCGCGGAGGGTTTAATTAAATATGCCATGGTAAATCCTTCATCGCGAACGCGGTACCTCGCCGCGAACGTATAGAACAAAACTCCAGCTCCCCCATTTACTCTTCGCGAACGCGGTACACCACCGTGAACGCATAGAACAAAAATTCCAAGTTCCCTATTTACTCTTCTCAAACAGCCTCTAGTATAATAGTCATAAGATTTTGCAAAAAACTCCAAATGACAAATGGTTTACATTTCTAGAAACTAGACACAAAGGGCTACAACTTTCATTTTTACAACATCTCAAAGTTCCTTATAAATTGTGAGATATAAGCCTTCGAAGTCAGACTTGCGCAGCAGATATTTTTCTTTTTCGCGAACGCGAGGCACTGTTCGCGAACGCGAAGAGCAAAGTCCCTGATGCCAAATTCTTCTTCGCGAACGCGAAGGGGCCCCTGCGAATGCAAAGAAAAACACCAGACACCAGCAACAGCCATCTCAAAACAACCCGAAATTGTCACAACCCGAAATTCCACCCTTCAGGCCGTGACTGCGTCTAACGTTGAGCCCGCTAGACAAGCCAGCGTGTACAGTTAATCTAACACTTGCAATCCAATTCAACAGTAGTAAAGGAAAACCTTTTAAAAATCTTAACAGAAATGACGAAATGCTTTAGAATTTTAACAGCGGAAATGTAATGGAAATCCGAAATGCAAAGTGAAATGGCAAAATACATAACGTCACATAAGCCTAAAATCGGGGTGTCACAACTCACGAACTATCTAAATTGAATGCTAAATACAGGGTCTGAAAAGAATATAATTGTCTTGAAACTAGGAGAAAAGTAAGATAATAAGGGATCCAAATGCAGGAGAGACACCAAGGCCCACGAATGCCAGCGGGTATACCTTGAAGCTCTGGG
>ML265856.1:676-36195 GCA_005239495.1 Nicotiana undulata | reverse complement strand
ATATATATATATATATATTCTAGGCCTGACTTCACGGTGATCTGCTTCTCCTGACGATCCTCGGCAGCACTATGGAGTTTCTTTTGTTTATTTCCCATCTACTTCTTTGAGACAATGGGACTGTATATTATATCTTTTGTATATTCTGTTAGCATGCCTGTAAGACTTGTGACACTAGTTCCTGGCACACACTTAGTAGTTGTTAATGGATTACAGATTGTATATATATACTGGCTCACGCCTCCCTATGGTTGCTTTTTGTTAAAATTGGCTAATTATCCCTTCTCGGTTAAATGTTTTGCTTTAAAACTTTGTGTATGTCGAGATGTTCAATCAAATAAGAAAGAAACCTTAGTAATTGAGTGTTGGCTTGCCTTACCCCGCTGTTGGGCGCCATCACGACCTAAGTTAGGATTTTGGGTCGTGACAACATGGTATCAGAGCTCTAGGTTCACGTAGGTCTCACAAGTCACAGGCAAACCTAGTAGAGTCCTGCGGATCGATACATAGACGTCTGTATTTATCTTGGGGAGGCTATAGGGTGTTAAGAAATCTCTCCTTATTCATATTATATCGTGCAGTCGATGGTTTACCACAACTCATTCTTCTATTCTCTCACAGATGGTGAGGACGCGCGTATCCGGTGTTTCAGACCCGGTAGATGCTGCTACCCCTACCGTCATAGGCCGTGGCAGAGGCCGGAGGAGGGCACCGGCCCGAGGTAGGGGACGAGGGCGTCCCCGAGTCATTCCAGTTCCACCACCAGAGGACCCTATCATTGAGGAGCAGGACGAGGTGCCCCTAACAGATTCTGCTCTAGTGGACTTCATGACGGCGCCGGGCTTCCAGGAGGTCATGGGCCATATGATGAGATTCATGGACACCATGTCCTAGGCTGGTTTATTTCCAACAGATCTTTCCACTTCTCAGGCGGGAGGGGGAGTCCAGACCCTACTGCCCAGACTGCAGGTCAGACAACAGCATTACATCCTACCCCGGGTACACTGCCCGTGGGTGGGGTCCATCCAGTAGTAGCAACACCAGAGCTTAGACCAGCTACGGACGGTGATCCGCAGAAATTATTGGACAGATGGACTCGACTGCACCCTCCAGTCTTCGGGGGTGAGCGAGGTGAGGATGCTCAGGATTTCATTTATAGGCGCAGGGACAAATTGCACAACATGAGGATACTAGAGTCCCATGGGGTGGATTTCACTACTTTTCAGCTTGAGGGCAAAGCTCGCAGGTGGTGGAAGTCCTATACTCTCAGCAGGCCAGTAGATTCTCCTCCTGTCACTTGGGAGCAGTTCACTCAGATGTTTTTGGACAGGTATATTCCACCCTCCGAGAGGTAAGAGTTGCGGTATCAGTTTGAGCAGCTGGAGCAGGGACAGATGTCAGTCACAGACTACGAGGCCAGGTTTTCCGAGTTGTCTCGTCATGCCCTTATGATACTCCCTACTGATGCTTAGAGAGTGCGGAGGTTGGTAGCTGGGATGCACTCAGGTAGTAGGGCCAACATGGACCGAAAGGTGGAGATGGGGACTCCCTATCAGCTTGTGATCGAGATAGCTCGTCGGATTGAGGGTTATTGGTCGAGGGGTAGAGAGCAGGGTCAGCAAGACAAGAAGGCAAGGTTTTCTGGAGATTTCAGAGGTGCCCCAGCTAGGGGCAGAGGTCAGTTCAGTAGAGGCCAGCCTAGCAGGCCTCCATATTCAGCTCCTCCACCACCTCCCCGTGATGCTCCAGTGAGGCCCTATTTCAGCGCCATGTCGGAGAGTTCTTACCGCCCACCAGCCATTCAGGGTTACTCCGGCGGGTATTCAGGTCATCAGGGGTCTTTTAGTCCTTACTTCAGTGCCATGCCAGAGGGTTCTCACCGTCTCCCAGCTATCCAGGGTTCTTCTTCAGGGCAGCAGGCCATAGCACCGGTGAGGTGTTATGAATGTGGGGATTCAAGCCATATGAGAAGGACTTGTCCCAGGCTTCGGGGAAAGGCTGTTCAATAGAGTTACCAGCCTACATACTCAACACCGGCGCCCCGTCCACCCAGGGGTAGAGGGCAGGCTGGTAGAGGTCGTCCCAGAGGTGGAGGCTAGGCAGGGGGAGCTCAGCCAGTTCCTATTCAGTCCAGCGGAGGTCAATCTTCAGGTGCCCCAGCCAGATTCTATGCTATTCCGGCCCGAGCAAATGTAGTGGCCTCAGACGCCGTGATCACAGGTACTATTTGAGTATGTGGTAGAGAGGCATCAATGCTATTTGATCCAGGATCCACTTATTCATATGTGTCAGCCTTATTTGCTTGTTTCTTGGATGTTCCTCGTGAGTCCTTGGATTCTCTTTTTATATGTGTCCACTCTTGTGGGTGATTCTATGGTGGTAGACTAGATCTATCAGTCTCGTGTGATCACCTTCTGTGGGTTCGAGACCAGAGTGGACCTTTTATTGCTCGACATGGTTGATTTTAAGGTTATTCTTGGCATGGATTGGCCTTCTCCTTATCATGCCGTGCTAGATTGCCATGCCAAGAAAATTACTTTAGTTATGCCTGAGTCGCTTAGGTTGGAGTGGAGAGGTTCCTCAGTTAGTGCAGCCAGCCGGGTTATTTCATTCATGAAGGCTCTACATATGGTTGAGAAGGGTTGCCTGTCCTATCTTGCTTATGTGCGGGACACCACCGCCAAGTCTCCGACGATTGATTCAGTTCCAGTTGTTCGAGAGTTTTCCGATGTTTTTCCTTCGGATCTTCCGGGCATGCGTTCAGATCGTGATATTGATTTCTGTATTGATGTAGCTCCAGGCACTCAGCCTATTTCCATTCCCTCGTACCGTATGGCTCCGAAGGAGCTGAAGGAGTTGAAGCAGAAACTTGAGGAGTTGTTAGCTAAGGGGTTTATCAGACCGAGTGTATCGCTGTGGGGTGCTCCAGTCCTGTTTGTGCAGAAGAACGATGGGTCTATGCGGATGTGTAATGATTACCGCCAGTTGAACAAGGTCACCATTAAGAACAAGTATCCTCTGCCGCGCATCGATGATTTGTTTGACCAGTTGCAGGGGGCTAAGGTGTTTTCTATGATTGATTTGAGATCGGGATATCATCAGTTGAAGATTCAGGCTTCAGATGTTCCGAAGACCGCTTTTCGTACGAGATATGGCCATTATGAGTTCCTGGTGATGTCTTTTGGCTTGACTCATGCCCCAACAACATTCATGGACTTGATGAATAGGGTGTTCAGGCCATATATTGATTCCTTTGTCATTGTCTTCATAGATGACATCTTGATTTACTCACGTAGCTTGGGTGAGTACGAGCAGCATTTGAGAGTTGTGCTCCAGACTTTGCGGGAATAGAAGCTGTATGCTAAGTTCTCCAAGTGTGAGTTTTGGTTGGATTCCGTGGCATTCTTGGGGCATGTGGTATCCGTAGAAGGTATCAAGGTTGATCCTCAGAAGATTGAGGCAGCTCAGAGTTGGCCGCGTCCTACTTCAGCTACAGAGATCAGGAGCTTTTTGGGCCTAGCAGGCTATTATCGCCGATTTGTGGAGGGGTTTTACTCGATTGCAGCTCCATTGACTAGACTGAATCAGAAGAAGGCCTCATTCTGATGGTCTGACGAGTGTGAGGCAAACTTTCAGAAGCTCAAGGCGGCATTGACTTCAGCACCAGTTTTGGTATTGCCTTCCGGTTCTGGGATGTATACAATGTATTGCGATGCTTCACGCGTTGGCTTGGGGTGTGTGATGATGCAGGAAGGGAGAGTTATTGCTTATGCTTCGCGCCAGCTGAAGGTTCATGAGAAGAATTACCCTGTGCACGATTTGGAGTTGGGGAGATTGTTCATGCTCTTAAGATTTGGAGGCGCTACTTGTATGGAGTGTACTGTGAGGTTTTTACAGACCACCGCAGCTTGCAACACTTGTTCAAATAGAGGGATCTTAATTTGAGGCAGCGCAAATGGCTTGAGTTGTTGAAGGATTATGATATCACCATTCTTTATCATCCAGGAAAGGCAAATGTGGTAGCAGATGCCTTGAGCAGGAAGGCAGAGAGTATGGGTAGCTTGGCTTACATTGCAGCAGAGGAGAGACCTTTAGCTTTGGACGTTCAGTCCTTGGCTAATCGCCTGGTGAGATTAGACCTTTCATAGCCTCGTCGAGTTCTGGCCCATGTGGTTGCTCAGTCTTCGTTGTTAGGGGATATTAAGGCTCAACAGTATGATGATCCGTGTTTGGAAGAGCTACGGGAGACAATGGTTCAGGGTAGGGCCAAGGAGCTTGCTATTGGCGAGGATGGTGTTCTGAGACTTCAGGGCCGTGTATGTGTTCCTAATGTCGATGGCCTTAGAGGGAGGATTCTAGAGGAGGCACACGGTTCTCGGTATTTTGTTCATCCTGGTGCTACAAAGATGTATCGTGATTTGAAGCAGCATTTCTGGTGGAGGCGAATGAAAAAGGACATCGTGGAGTATGTGGCTAGGTGTCTTAATTGCAAGCAGGTGAAGTATGAGCACCAGAGGCCAGGAGGCCTATTCAGCAGATGCCCATTCCTAAGTGGAAGTGAGAGCGCATCACTATGGACTTCGTGGTTGGGTTGCCTCGGACTTTGCGGAAGATTGATGCGGTTTGGGTCATTGTGGATAGATTGACCATATTGGCGCATTTCATTACAGTAGCTACTACTTATATTTCTTAGAGGTTGGCCCAGATCTACATTCGGGAGATAGTCCGATTGCACGGTGTGCCGGTGTCCATTATATCAAATCGAGGTCCTCAGTTCACCTCGCATTTCTGGAGATCATTATATAGTGATATGGGTACCCAGATAGATCTCAGCACAACATTTCACCCTCAGACCGATGGTCACTCGGAGCGCACAGTTCAGATATTGGAGGACATGCTCAGGGCATGTGTGATTGACTTCGGGGGTCCGTGGGACCAGTTCTTTCCTTTGGTCGAGTTTGCTTACAATAATAGTTATCAGCCCAGCATCGAGATGGCTCCATTTGAGGCTTTGTATGGTCGACAATGTCGTTCTCCTATCGGGTGGTTTGAGCCTGGCGAGGCTAAGTTATATGGCACTGACCTGGTGAAGGATTCCTTAGAAAGGGTAAAGTTGATTCAGGAAAGGTTCCGCACAGCACAGTCCAGATAAAAGAGTTACGCGGATCAGAAGACGCGTGATGTATCATTTATGGAGGGAGATAAGGTTCCGTTAAAGGTTTCGCCGATGAAGGGTATTATGAGGTTCAGGAAGAAGGGCAAGCTGAGCCCACGGTTTATAAGTCCTTTCGATGTGTTGAGGCAAATTGGAGAGGTTGCTTATGAGCTAGCCTTACCTCCCAGTTTATCAGGAGTTCATCCGGTCTTTCACGTATCCATGCTCCAGAGGTATCACACCGACTTCTCTCACGTGGTTGATTTCAGCACTATTCAGTTGGATGAGAGGTTGGGCTACAAGGAGGAGCCAGTTGCTATTATTGATAGACAAGATCGCCAGTTGAGATCCAAGAGAGTTTCTGCCGTAAAGGTCCAGTGTAGGGGCCAACCAGTCGAGGAAGCGACCTGGGAGTCCAAGGAGGACATGCGGAGCAGATATCCGCACTTATTCAGCACTTCAGGTATGATTCTAGACCCGTTCGAGGACGAACGTTTGTTTAAGAGGGGGAGAATGTAACGACCCGACCGGTCGTTTTGCGTTATCGGACCCCGTTCCCCTAAATGAAACTTCCCATAGCGGCTTATTGTGATTTATGACTTGCGGGGACAGGTGGTCCGGGATTCGGAAGTGTTTAGAGCAGTATAGGGGCACTTAGTTCCTTAAGGTTGGCCTTTTTGGCCAAGTTTGACTTCGGTCAACATTTTTAGTAAACGACCTTGGAATTGAGTTCCGACAGTTCCAGTAGTTTCGTATGATGATTTCGGACTTGGGCGTATGTTCGGAATGGGTTTTTGATGACCCGGAAGCGTTTCAGCGCCCGATATCGACAGTTCCAGTAGCTTCATATGATGATTTGGTTTGGAACGTGTTTTTGTGTTATCGAGGTCCGAATGGAATTTCGAGACCGAGAATAGTTCCGTTATGTCATTCACGACTTTCCTGAAAAATTTGGTGTCATTCCGAGTAGTATAGGTCGGTCCGACGCATTGTTATCGAAATCAAGAACTTGAAGTTCTTAAGTTATGATTCTAGGGGTTTTGGGATTTTGAGTTTTAGCGTTATTTTTAGTGTTCCGAAGGCTCGAGCGAGTCTGTATCATGATTTGAGACTTGTTGGTATATTTGGACGAGGGCTCGGGTGGGCCCAGTTGCCTCTCAGGCACCAAACGGGGCTAAAACCCAACTGATATAACTGCTGGTGCACCTGATCTGGTGTGACCGCAGGTGCGGTTGCCCAGTCGCAGGTGCGGGACCGCTCCTGCGGTCCCAGGCCTCGCTGGTGCGGCCCCAGGTGAGGCTGCCCCTTTTCGCAGTTGCGGAAGAACTTCCGCAGGAGCGGAGCCGCAGGTGCGGCCACCACTGCGCAGGTGCGAGATTTCCCCCCTTGTCCCATTTCCGCAGGTGCGAGACCGCAGGTGCGTTCCTTGATCCGTAGATGCGAAAACACTATAGATAGTGTGGTTCTTTTAAAATACGAGATTTAGTTCATTTTCATCATCTTCCTTCAACCATTGTCGACCTAGGGAGCTTGGGAAAGGGCAAATTCACCTATGTACTGAAGATGTAAGTAAATTCTACTCTAGTATTAGTTTAATACATGAATTACTAATTAAACTAGCTACTAAATTAGTGAAAATTAAGAATTTGGGTAGTAACCTAGGAATTTCGGAAATTTAGAAAATTACACGTCAATTTGCTATGAAATCAAGTAAAAATTGCATATTAACGGTCCTTAGGATATGGGTGAGTGTTTCCTTCGAGAATTTTTGGAATCCGAGCGTGCGGGCCCGGGGGTGAATTTTGGGATTTCTTCAAGAATGGTGAATTGACTAAATTAGTAGGAGAATTTCATGCCTTGAGTATAATTTGATATATTTACATATCGATTGATTAGTTTCGAGTCCTCGAGAGGCGAGTTTGGAGTTTCGGGCACGTTCTTGGTCCAGGGAGTAGATTCGACACGAGGTGAGTCTCCTTTCTAACATTGTAAAAGGGAATTATCCCGATAGGTGATCTAAGTGCTATGTGCTGATGTTTGTGGGGCTACGTACGTACCAAGTGACGAGAGTTCGTGCGTAGCGACTATTAATATTATGTCGGGTAGTTTTAGGACCCACGAGCATGCTTTTATATGCCTTACATGTATTCCTAAATGTAATTTGAGTTGTCTATTATTCTTGAATTTAGCATGAAGATATTAGGAAGCCATGGTTTGAATTTCAACACTTAAGTCTCTGCTTTCAAGTATATTCTCTGTTAAATGCCTGAGATTCTGATAATTCTGTGTATATATATGAGCACCCGTGTCACATGTATGATTCGTGAGCGGGGTAGCCTTATAACTATATAATCCGCGTCGCATGATCGATTCGCGAGCGGGGTAATAGATTCATCTATGGTTCGAGCCGTTCGACCCTCGGCATTGCACATTTATTTATGCTATGCTTCGGCCGTACGCTTCGCCAGACTATGTGCTTATTATGTTGACTGGGAATTTTTGTTATTATATGAACTGTTTCATTGAAAGAAGATATTTAGTACTTTATATGTTAGTAATATCTGATGTGGAAGGATTATTGTGAGTTTATATTTGATATTTCATGCCCTTGTGATTATTACGATTGTTATACGTGCCTACCCTTTATTAGTTTATGTTATTTAGTTGCTGGCCCTAGTAAGTATAACGTCTACCTCTCGTCACTACTTATTCGAGATTAGACGGGATACTCACTGGGTACATATATGTTTATTTACTCATGCTACACTTCTGTACTTAATTGTACAGTTTTTGAGGCAGGTGCGTCTGGTTATCACACTGGAGCTCGTTCTTGAGAGTATATATATATATTCTAGGCCTGACTTCACGGTGAGCTGCTTCTCCTGACGATCTTCGGCAGCAATATGGAGTTTCTTTTGTTTATTTCCCGTCTACTTCTTTCAGACAGTGGGACTGTATATTATATCTTTTGTATATTCTGTTAGTATGCCCGTATGACTTGTGACACTAGTTCCTGGCACACACGTAGTAGTTGTTAATGGATTACCGATTGCATATATATACTGGCTCACGCCTCCCTATGGTTGCTTTTTGTTAAAATTGGCTATTTATCCATTTTCGGTTAAATGTTTTAAGCTTTAAAACCCAGTATGTCGAGATGTTTAATCAAATAAGAAAGAAACCTTAGTAATTGAGCGTTGGCTTACCTGACCCCGCTGTTGGGCGCCATCACAACCCTGAGTTAGGATTTTGGGTCGTGAAAGGATCATGTTTAACAGACAATTTCGTGGTGCATAAATACTCGTCACCTCACCTATACACCACACATATGCAAATTCACATAGCAAATAAGTTGGGGATTCCTATTCCCTCAAGCCAAGGTTAAACGAATCACTTACCTCAATTTCGCAGGCCGCTCACTAATCATAATTAACTTAATATCATTAATTAAGGCTAAAGGAACTAACTTTATTGAAAATCATAATTTTTTCTAAGTTTTCTAAAAAAAAGTGAAACCCGACCCCGGGCCTGCTTGGTCTAAACTCGGGGTTCGGACCAAATTACGTTTACCCATTCACCCACGAACCCGAATATACAATTAGTTTCGAAATCCGACCTTAATTCGAGGTACAAATTCGATTTTTATAAAATTCCCTAATTCTACCCAAACCTTCAATTTTTACCATGAAAATTCTTAGTTTTTGATTTAAAAGTGATGAAAAACAATGAGTAATTGAAAGAGTAAAGTTTAGAATTTATTACCAACAACTTGGGGATGATATTTGGTGAAGAAATTCGTTCCTAGGGCTGTGGGGTTCAAAAAATATGAGGAAGAAGGGTTCTGCCCATTTTTACACTGTTTAAATATGCCTGGGCAGTTGAACTTCGCGTTCGCAGCACCTTGTCCGCGTTCGCGTAGGGTCCTGGCCCCATAGCCTATGCGTTTGCACAAGCTGGGCTGCGTTCGCAGAGCTTTAGCTCCCAGACCTCTGCGTTCGCACCTGAAGAGACGCGTTCTCATAGAGGAAAGCCAGGCGGCTCCCCCAGGCCCAAATAACTCTATGCGTTCGTGGGGCCCAACCGCGTTCGCATAGAGAAAAAGCGACCTCCCTCCTATTTTCACTATGCGTTCGCTACTGGGTCATGCGAACGCAGTGACAAAAAATGGCACACCAGATAACAGCAAAACCAACAGTCTTTTTAGTGCAAAAATATCCTGTGGCCTATGCGAAACTCACCCGAGCCCTCGAGGCTTTGAACCAATCATGCACGCAAGTCTAAAAACATCATACAGACTTGCTCGTGCGATCAAATTGTGAAAATAACATGTAAAACTATGAATTAAACCTCAAAGCTCATCATTTTTCTCAATAACACAAGGCTTGGGACCTCGGAATTCATTCCCGTGCATAGGCCCGAGTCCCATATATTACTGCGGACCTCCCGAGATTGTCGGAACACGGATCCAGGTCCGTTTACTCAAAATGTTGACCAAAGTCAACTATAATCAAATTTTAACTCTAGAAATTACTATATCTCATATTTTCACATTAAAGCTTTCCGGTTTCATGCCCGGACTGCTCACGCGAATCGAGATATTTAAAATTAATATTTTTTATGGATATTAAGCCTAGAACTAAGTCTAAATTCATAATATGACCCCCTTGGGTCAGCACAATCTCCACCTCTAAAACAAACGTTCGTCCTCGAACGGACATAGAAAATTACCTGAATTGGCAAACAAGTGTGGATATCTACTCTACATGTACGACTCGGACTCCCAGGTAGCTGCCTAAACAGGCTGGCCTCTCCACTGCACTCAAATTGAAGGATAACTCTTAGACCTCAACTGACAAACCTGCCGGTCTAAAATAGCTACCGGCTCCTCCTCATAATTCAAGTCCTTGTCCAATTGGATAGAGCTGAAATCTAACACGTGGGACGGGTCACCATGATATATTCGGAGCATAGACACGTGGAATACCGGATGAACTGAGGATAACCCTGGAGGCAACGTGAGTCTATAAGCTACCTCCCCCATTCTATCAAGAATCTCAAATGGCCTGATATACCTAGGGCTCAACTTATGCTTCTTTCCAAACCTCATAACACCCTTCATGGGCGACACACGAAAAAATACTCTCTCTCCCACCATGAATGCCACATCACGAACCTTACGATCGACATAACTCTATTGCCTAGACTGAGCTGCATGAAGTCTCTCCTGAATAATCTTGACCTTATCCAGGGCCTCCTAAACTAAGTCTGTACCCATTAACCGAGCCTCTCCCGGCTCAAACCATCCAACTGGCGATCTGCACCGTATACCATATAATGCCTCATAAGGAGCCATCTGAATGCTTGACTGATAGCTATTACTATAAGCAAACTCCGCTAAAGTTAAGAACTGATACCATGAACCTCCAAAGTCAATAACACAAGCGCGGAACATATCCTCCAATATCTGAATGGTACGCTCAGACTGCCCGTCAGTCTGAGGGTGAAATGTTGTACTCAACTCTACTCGGGTACCCAATTCACGCTGAACTGCTCTCCAAAAGTGCGAAGTAAACTGCGTACTCAGATCAGAATTGATAGACACAGGAACACCATTAAGGCGAACAATCTTCCGAATATATAACTCAGCCAACCGCTCTGAAGTATAAGTACTTGCCACAAGAATGAAATATGCTGATTTAGTCAGCCTATCCACAATAACCCAAACTGCGTCAAATTTCCTCTAAGTCCGTGGGAGCCCAACAACGAAGTCCATAATGATACGCTCCCACTTTCACTGACATGCGGCCAAGAACTGGGTTCAGAGATTTGGGATTATGCGATGGATTTGAAGTTATGCGGACCGCATATGTGATCTACGACCAGTATGCGGTCGCATAACTGCTCTATAGGGTCTTTTTTGTCCAATTTTAGCTGCGACTTTTATCCCACTAAAAATAGATTTATTAGGGTTTTGTGGGTCATCTTGTCTGAAAAAGAGACTACAATTGAAAGGCATTGAATATTCATTCTTTTGGAAGCTTTAGAAGAAAGATTCTTGCACTTTTGTAAGCATTATGACTTTAAATATTGTTCTATTCTTGTATTTTAGCATGGGTGGCTAGTTTCAAATATTAAGGTTGTGGACCCTAAATGGGTGTAATGTTAATGGGTGTTTACCATTGAATATATATATAATGGTTGGTTGATATTTATTCGTTTCTCATTCTTCATTTATTGTTGGTGGTTGCAAACATTAACAAATGTCATTTTACTCTTTCTTTACTTGGAAAAGTGGGTTAGGGTTTGGTAGAAGTGAATATAAAAAACTCAAGGCTTTAAACCTTGTTTAATAGAATCGCTTAGGAATAAGTGAATTCTATTTGGCATAAATTGATTATTCTTAATTACAACTCTTTTATATTTGAAAAAATCATAAAGAGGAAATACTACCCAACTATTGGAAAATATTGGGTAGTCATTTAGAAATCTTTTGCATATCAAAGGACCTCCCATTAGAAATATATCATATTAACACAGATAACATTGCATTCCATTGAAGGGGAAACAACTTTGGTTTCTTTAATCAAATTAATTACAATCTTACAAAATTATACTTGTCTTCATTTCACTCAATTACAACACTCTCTTTAGCTAACGGAATAGAATTACGAGTTAAGTCAAGTTTCACACTACTCAAGTAATCTTTCTCACATATTCCCTGTGGGATTCGACCCCAACCTAGTTGGGTTATTATATTTGACATCGACCGCTTTACACTATTTATTAAGGTGTAATTTGAGCGTATCACGTCTTCATAGGTTTCTTTACGTGGGTGTCCAGTCATAGCCTCGTCATTACCTCGTCGAGGTTAGGCTAGACACTTACAGAGTACATTGGGTCGGTTGTACTCATACGACACTTTGCATTTCATGTGCAGATTTCGGTACTGGTCCCAGTTGTACATGAGGTGCATCAACTTGGATTGTCATTTGAAGATTGTAAATGGTCGATATTGGGGATTCCAATATCGAGGTCACTATGGCGTTTCGAGCCCAAGCTTCAGAGGCTCGAAGTAAAGTCTCAAGTTCGACCTCAAAATGCATACCTCGAGAGAGAACATTGAAGGCCCATCACGGCCTACCTCGAAGCTGTGCAAAATCGATGACCGTCATGGAAAAGCGAGAAATTTCCAAGGACACGTGGTTAGGTCTGATAAGACCTGCAAGAAATAGTACAAGTTCGTACTAGGCTGTTATACAGCTGTACCAATAGTATTCTTTGTAATAATTAGATATGTACCATATTAGGATTTTACCCTCCTATATAAAGGGGACCCCAATCATTTTGTAAGCATCATCATTCACTGTAATAGAACATTCTACTTTGCTTTTCTCATATACTGTGCTCAAAAATATTCTTCAACTTTATTGTTCTTCATTTATTGTTTATATTATTGCTACTAAGCTGACCTCGAGACTCCCGAGGTTGTCACTCGAGGTCTTGATTACTTGGCAAAACAGGTTTGGTTGTCATAATTTCCTTACTTAAACTTAACATTTCTAGCTAATCTACTAGTATTGAAATATATCACATATTTTTAGAACCACAAATCAAACTTAATTGTTAACACCATTTTCAAGGTAAACAGTTTGGCGCCCACCGTGGGGCTAAAAATAATAGTGGTTGTTTTGGTGCTAGTTTTCTGATAACACAAGTTATTCTTCACACTTTTTGTTGTCCAAGACTCTTTGATTTCAGGTAAAAAATATGTCTAACTGAGCAAACGCACATGGAAATGACGGTCTTGGGTTCCATGGAGAAAACAGTGCAAGAGCCTCAGACGCCGGTGTGCCATCGCAAAACCCTGGGGTGGCACCAACACCAATCCCTATCGATGTAGGTTCACGCAATGCTTTGCACGTCGACTTGGGTACTGATATTGACGGAAGTGTATGCGAAGGTGACCAACCAGACGAACAAAGGACACATGCTCGAGAAGAAGTCAGCCTAAAAGTAGTCTTTGAAATGTTACAAGCACATCAAGTGGCTATTGCTCAGCTACAGAGTCAGCAAAAGACTCCGAGCATAGCAGGACCAGAAACAACTCCTCGAGTTGAGCCAGCTCTAGAAAGATCAAGAAATAATGGGTCAGGAAGCAACCCCACCATTATGAAAATGCTCGAGGACCTCACAAAAAAGATCAAGTCAGGAGAAAAGAAGATAGAGGCCAATGACAAAAAAAATGGAAACCTACAACTCGAGGGTCGACTAGATCCCAGGAGCCCCTCCAATTTTGAAGGGACTAGACTCGAAGAAGTTCGTGCAGAAACCATTCCCACCAAGTTAGGATCCGAAGCCCATTCCGAATAAGTTCAGGATGCCCGACATTCCAAAATACAACGGGACCATAGATCCCAACGAGCATATCACCACATACACTTGTCGTATAAAGGGGAACGACTTGAAAGACGATGAGATCGAGTTCGTCCTATTTAAGAAATTTGGGGAAACATTGTCTAAAGGGGATATGATGTGGTATCATAACCTCCCCCCGAACTTTGCTATGTTGGTAGACTCATTTGTAAAGGCACATGCTGGTGCTATTAAGGTTGCTACAAGGAAGTTCGATGTCTTCAAAATTAAACAAAGAGAGAACGAGATACTGAGGGAGTTCGTATCCCACTTTCAGATGGAGCGAATGGAATTACCACCAACCTCCGATGACTGGGCCGTGCAAGCCTTCACTCAGGGCTTGAATGAACGAAGCTCAATAGCTTAGAAGCAGTTGAAGCAGGATTTGATCGAGTATCCCTCTATATCTTGGGCGGATGTGCACATCAGGTACCAATAAAAAATAGGGGTCGAGGACGACCAATTGGGAGCCCCCTCGGGCTCAGTGTATCCAATTAGACTACTAGCAATGGAATCAAAAAATACAGAAAGGGAACCGAAGCCGATCAAGGAGAGATATCAACCATATGTCGAAGATCGAAGAAACACATCGAAGAGAAATATACCTCGAAATTATCGAAGGGCGGATCGAGGCAAAAATTCTCGGGGACTCATGAGCAAAATCGGGTTTGACAAGCACTCAAGGCCATTGGAGGCACCCCCATTGTCAGAGTATAACTTCAACATCGATGCCTTAGACATCGTATCAGCCATCGGCAAGATCAGAGAGACAAGGTGGCCCAAGCCCATGCAGACCGATCCCTCTCAGAGGAATCCCAACGTGATATGCAAATATCACGGTACTCATGGTCATAGGACCGAGGACTGCAGACAACTTCGAGATAAGGTAGCCCGATTGTTCAACGAAGGGCACCTTCGATAATTTCTCAGTGACCGGGCCAAGAATCAGTTTTGAGAGAGAGAGATGCAAATAGGAAGAATGAGCTAGAAGAGCCCCAACATATCATTCACATGATCATAGGAGGATTCGACGTCCCACAGGGACCCATATTCAAACGAACAAAAGTATCCATCACAAGGGAAAAGCGGACTCGGGACTACATACCCGAGGATACTCTTAAATTCAGCGAGGAAGACATCGAGGCCTTATCTCAGCCTCATAATGATGCACTGGTAATTTCTTTCCTTTTTAATAAAGTTCCAATTAAATGTGTGCTCGTGGATCCAGGTAGCTCGATCAATATAATCATATCGAGGGTCGTGGAGCAGCTGGGGCTGCTCGACCAAATCATACCCGCCTCTCGAGTCCTGAATGGATTCAACATGGTGAGTGAAACGACGAAAGTGGAAATCATCCTCCCGGTCAACGTTGCCGGAAAAATACAAGACACCAAGTTTCATGTCATCGAAGGTGACATGAGGTACAATGCCTTACTTGTAAGGCCATGGATGCATAGCATGAGGGCAGTGCCATCAACTCTTCATCAAATTATGAAGTTCTCAACGAAGGATGGCGTGAAAACGGTGTATGGAGAGAAGCATGCAACTAAGGAGATGGTCGCAGTGCATGACTTGGAACCAGTATCGACGCCTTCCACCTCGGAGAAGTCAAAAGACAAGCAGATCGCCAAATAGAAACCACACTCTATACCTTCGGTTGAACCCGAGGGACAGGTGATCGATGAACAGGTGGTCGAGGACGAAGAAGAAGATTTCCTCAGCCCTCGAGCCTTCGTTGCTCCCGAGGAGTCAAATGCAACGAAGTCCACCGTCTAAGATCTCGAGCAGGTCGTATTGATCGATCATCTTCCATAACGAAAGGTATACATGGGAACGAGATTAACCCCCGAGCTAAAAAAAATTAATTCAATTCCTTATTGATGACATTGATTGCTTTGCTTGGTCCCATTTAGATATGAAAGGGATACCACCGTATATAACCACCCATCGACTAAGTGTCGACCCCAGGTTCAAACCGGTGAAGAAAAAAAGGAGACCTCAATCCGAGGTAAAGCACGATTCATCAAAGACGAAGTAACAAAACTTCTCAAAATAGGATCCATTAGGGAGGTAAAATACCCCGAATGTCTAGCTAACGTAATAATAGTCCCTAAAAAGGGAAATAAACTGAGAATGTGTGTAGATTACAAATATTTGAATAAAGCATGCCCTAAAGACTCTTTCCCATTGCCCAACATCGATTGTTTGATCGATGCTACGACCGACCACGAGATCCTTACTTTTATCGACGCCTACTCCGGGTACAATCAAATTCAAATGAATCCAGAGGACCAGGAAAAGACTTCGTTCATCATGAAGTATGGTACATATTGCTATAATGTAATGCCCTTCGGGCTAAAAAATGCAGGAGATACTTATCAACGCCTAGTTAATAAGATGTTCGAACATCAAATAGGTAAGTATATGGATGTTTACATTGATGAAATGCTAGTTAAGTCCCTCCGCGCAGAGGACCATTTGATTCATTTGCAGGAGACGTTCGATATCCTAAAAAGGTACAACATGGAGCTCAACCCCGAAAAATGCGCATTCGGAGTCAGATCGGGCAAATTTTTGGGCTTCATGGTGTCGAACAGAGGGATCGAGATCAACCCATACAAAATAAAATCAATCGAGGAAATCACCGTGGTGAACAATGTGAAAGTCGTGCAGCGGCTCACTGGGCGAATAACAACTTTAGGTCGATTCATCTAGAGTTTTTCGGATCGGAGTCATCATTTCTTCTCCCTACTCAAGAAGAGGAACAACTTCGAATGGACTTCAGAATGTCAACAAGCCTTGAAGGAATTAAAACGGTATCTCTCGAGCCCACCTTTGCGCCATTCCACGAAGGAGAACGAAACACTATACTTATATTTGGTCGTGTCTGAGGTAGCGGTAAGTGGTGTGTTGGTTCGAGAAGAACAAGGTACGCAATTCCCTGTTTATTACGTAAGTATAACCCTAGGAGATGCTGAAACCAGGTATCCTCACTTAGAAAAACCAGCTCTTGCATTAGTAAGTGCATCTAGAAAATTGAAACCTTATTTTCAATGTCATTGTATATGTTTATTAACTACATATCCACTTCGAAACATCTTTCATAATGCCGAATTATCGGTCGGTTGACCAAATGGGCCATCAAACTTGGAGGATATTATATCGAATATCAACCTCGAACAACTATCAAGTCTCAAATTTTGGCAAACTTCGTGTCTGATTTTACGCCCTCCCTCGTGTCCGAAGTAGAGAAGGAACTTCTTCTAAACACGGGCACATCATCGAGGGTATGGAGCCTCTTCACAGACGGTGCCTTAAATGTGAAAGGGTCCGGGCTCGGTATAGTTCTAAAACTACCTACGGGCGGCATAATTAAACAATCTACAAAAACTTCTAAATTGACTAACAATGAGGCCTAGTATGAGGCCTTGATTGCAGGTCTCGAACTGGCCAAAGCCTTGAGGAAGAGGTCATCGAGGCAACGTGTGACTCCCTTTTGGTAGTAAACCAAGTAAACGGGAGCTTCGAGGTTCGAAAGACAGGATGAAAAGATACTTAGACAAGCTTCAAGTGACATTGCATTGCTTCAAAGAGTGGACCTTGGTCCACGTACCTCGAGAACAGAATAGCGAGGATGATGCACTCGCGAACTTGGGATCCTCGGTTGAGGAAGATGATATTGTCCTGGGTATTGTCGTATAACTATCAGGATCGGTAATCGAAGAGGGTCATGCAGAAATCAACTCAACGAACCTAACATGGGAATGGAGGAATAAGTAAATCGATTACTTGAAGCATGTGAAGCTCCCCCCGGAACCAAAGGAATCGAGGGCTCTTCGAGCCAAGGCATACCGATTCTCACTAGATAAGAATGGAATATCACCTTCGACGGACCACTAACAGTATGCATGGGAACAGGGGACACCGATTATGTGCTACGAGAAATCCACGAGGGCACCTGTGGCAAACACTCCAGAGCCGACTCCTTGGTTCGAAAATTGATCAGAGTAGGTTACTAATGGGATAACATGGAAAAAGACACCAAGGAATTCATTCGAAGATGTGACAAATGCTAAAGATTTGCACCGATGATTCACCAACTTGGTGAACATCTACACTCGGTCCTATCCCCATGGCCTTTCATGAAATGGGGGATGGACACCGTCGGCCCCCTACCAACGGTGCCAGGTAAAGCTAGATTTATTTTATTTATGACTTACTACTTCTCAAAATGGGTGGAAGCGTAGGCCTTGAAGATAAGAGAAAAAGAAGTCATCGACTTCATATGGGATCACATCATATGTCGATTCAGGATTCCCTCCGAAATAACTTGCGACTATGGGAAGCAGTTCATCAGAAGCAAAGTAACTAAGTTCCTTGAAGATCATAAAATCAAAATAATCCTATCAACACCTTATCACCCAAGTGCAAACGACCAAGCAGAGTCCACAAACAATACTATCGTTCAAAATTTAAAGAAGAGGTTAGATAATGCGAAAGGGAAACGGAGAGTAGTGTTGCTCGAGGTATTATTGGCATATCGAACGACGTCGAAGTCAAGCACGGGAGAGACCCTATTTTCTTTGGTATATGGATCCGAGGCATTAATTTCGATTGAGGTCGGAGAACCGAGCGTCAGATTTCAGCACGCCACTGAAGACTCGAACAACGAGGCCATGATCACCTCCCTCGAGCTATTAGATGAAAAATGCGAGGCTGCATTAATTTGAATGGCAGCTCAAAAACAAAGGATCCAAAAGGTATTATAACAGAAGAACGAACATCCGCTACTTCGGAGTCGGGAACTTAGTTATAAGGAAAGTCACCCTCAACACTTGGAAACCCAAATGAAGAGAAGCTACGCCCTAGTTGGGAAGGACCGTACCGAGTCCTCAGAGTGGTAGGCAAAGGATCCTATAAACTTAGCACTATGGAAGGTGAGAAACTACCAAGCAATTGGAATATATCATTGCTCAAACGCTATTATTGCTGAGGTATAACCTTCTCCTTTTTTCATTTATATTTCATACTAACTTCTTACACGTGTTCGATGGGAGACGTCGAAGCACCCTTAAGCTTGAAGACCTTGGGTTTTAAAGCATGTGTTGCACTCTTTTTTTCCCTTAGATCGGGTTTTATCCCAAACAAGTTTTACCGGCGAGGATTTTAATGAGGGAATACCTATATGCTACCTAAGGAAAACTCAACAAGTATTCAAGGATTCTTTTTCAATCAACCTCGAATACTGGGGGACATCACCCTCGGAGGTTACTTTTTCGAAGAAATCAAGTTATACGAAGAGGGCCCTGATAGGAGAATATTGTAATGGGCCAAATGGTCAAATGAACCATGTCCATGTAGAATAGTCGAGCCCCTGATGGTAAGAACATGTACGCATGTATCAATTATTCGAAGAAGCATTCTTATTTATCAAAACACTATGTGCCTCAAAGAAGTCTACTATTTCCACATAAAACGGCTCAAGGGAAAAATACACTCGAACACTCGGGGACTGTCTTCGACAGTCAACTTATCGAGTCATCAAAACCTCGAACTCATAAGACCTCAGCGAGGCAACATCGAATATATAAGACCTCAATGAGGCAAAACTGAACGTACAAGACCTCAATGAGGCATACTCAAACTTATAAGACCTTAAAAGGCATACCCCCGATATTAAGGCCAAGGATATACACCCGAACATATAAGACCCCTAAAAAGGCATACCCTCGATATTAAGGTCGAGGCCATCTCACTCGGGGACTAAGGCTACAGTCGAATATAAATACTACGGTCGTATGAAAAGGCTACGGCCAAAATAGTGTGACTCAAAGATGTCCGACTTCCTCCATAAAACTAAAGGCCTTCAAATACTTCGAAAAACCGGTTAAATCAGGCTACCCTCGGCATAAGCAAAGGGGCTTCGATAAAATCAGCCCCGAACAATATGAAGGCTTTGAAAACTTCAGCCTTCGCGAAAACCCCACGAGGTATTCAATTATCGTCGCACATCGACTTGCAATCGAGGTTCCAATCAATCTAACCATCAAAAAGTCTAACAAATATAAAAAAATGCCAAGGCATAACAAAATTTTTACAAGTCTTTAGCCAGAAAGAGGGAAAATGGTAGCCATTTTAGAGGTCGAATTGACCCAATCTAAAAAGAGCCTAAGGGACGATGTGTAAGAGCCTAAGGGCCAATTTAAAGAGCCTAAGGGACAATCTAAAAGAGCCTAAGAGCCAACTTAAAAGAGCCTAACGGTCGATGTATTAAAGCCTATACCTAAAAACAAACTAAAGGCCGAAGCACACCATGCTTGAGGCCTTACCCAGTTTGGACTCGTAAGTCCCGAGCTCTAGCTTAGCTCGATGATCGGACCCTAATTGGTCCTCTATTATCGATTGTTCATCGAGCACAAAAACCTAAAGGTTTTATATTCTAAGTCCCACACATTAGATTGATCGTCAACAACATCAAATTTGAAAGGAAAAAAAAAACAAGAATTAACGCAATATAGAGACATAACAAAAGATTTCTTTATATTAAGATAATGGTACAAAAGTACATTTACAGTACTCCCGCAGGGAGCCCTTTACAAAAATCAAAGAAGACCTAGTCTATTGTCGGGGATTTTGTCTCTTCCCCTTCGGGGACTTTGTCTTCATCAACCCCCTCGGGACCAGCCTTCTCGTCGGCCTTTTCTTCATCATCTTCAACATCAGCTTCATCATCATAAGAAAGGAGGAACTTGGTATCAGTCTCGTCTGCCTTAGCCTGCTCTATCTCCTTGGAGAGATCGAAGCCCGTAGCATGGATCTCCTCGAGGTTTTCCCTCTAGGATCTGAATCGGACATAGTCATTGCTTCTTTTATCACAGTCGGAAGCCCCCCTCAACTCCATTTGAGAATCAGTAGCATATTTCAAATAGATGGCTACCTTCTTGTCGGCTTTTACTTGTATCTCTTTGGCTTCGACTCGGGCTTCCTAAACTTCGACCTTCGCCTTCGTGAGATGATCACGCTCAACTATTCTATATAAAAAGACTAAGCGGGCGTTGCAAATATAATCTGAGTATTTTGCCCAGAGTCTTATCCCACAGGGAATTAACCTATCAATTATCGTTGTCAGACTCACTCAATTCTTCGTAATCAACTTCCCAAAGGTTATGAATAACAATTGTTGGTGTTTGTACTAACTAAAACTGAATGAAATTAAGTAGACTAAAAGATAACTAATGTTGAGTTGTAAACAAATGCGAGAACGATCTAAGGTTATGGTTTCCCCCGTTGATGGAATCCCTTCTTGTATATTTCATATAGTTTGGCCTAATTATCTCTATCAATCATGAGCACTCTTGTTACCGTAAATCTTTCCCGAGCAATTACGATTATTTACTAGACGCACTCTCTCGAGCTATGCTAGCTTGCTTTTATTATGGCTCACTTTAGATTGCACCCAAGGTATCGTTATCCCTAATCCAACATTTAAACCCTCGGTTATGGATCCCTCTTATACTTTGGGAGTGGTGTTGTTCAACAATTACCTAAATATGCACTCTCTCCCGAGCAGATACACACTAAATAGGAACAACTAATTGAGGGCCCTTCAATCAACTACAATAAGAACTTAGTTGAAAAAATAGAGATTGAAACCAAGAAAACTATATTAATATAACAAGATGTTCATTCTCAACGGGTTCCACCAAACCTTAGACTAAATAAGTTAGCTACTCATAATTGTACTGAAAATAACAATATAAGAATTCATCAACAATGACAAAATACAAGGAAGAGAGATGAGATTTGATGTCCAATTGCCCTCCTTGCCTCTTGCCTTTGATTTTCTTGAACAAGACTCTAAACCTTGATAATATCCTCTTTTGGGCGAGTTGAACCTTATATAGGTTAAGTAGATTTGTCCCAAGCTTCCATTTTTATCCCTGACTAAAGCGTGTTCGAACTAGACTACCGCGCCCGCGCTAGTCATCGCGCTAATGGCTAAATATTCTTCCTGGGGATCGCTGGACTAGCGCAGTCGCGCTAGTGAGCACGCTAAGACATAATGGGGTTTCATTTTGTCCCTGGCATCTTGACTAGCGCGGCCGCGTTTTCTTCCTTCTTTTCACATGCTAAAGAATCCAAGGGGCCTTTCTCCTTCGATTTGGCTCCAAACACCATCTTAGGTCCTCATAAGCGCCCTTTGCTCCTGCGAAGCATAAAATCAACAATTAGAGCCATTTCAACATCATTTAACATTCCTAAGACAGTGAAACATCATTAAGTTGGAGTATAAATCTACACTAACTACGTGAATTTAGCCTATTATCATGAGACTAGCCTTGAGCTCGGTTATCCTGCCCACCTTAACTGAATTGCTCTCTCGAGCGTTACGAAGTTGAATCTCAAGGGAGGATACTTTAGCCAATGCATCCTTTTTGGCCGCAGCGAGGATGTCCATATGTGCCTTCCATTCGTTGCACTCTGAGTTGACTTGGGAGAACTCACCCCGAATACGTTCCAGCATCTCCACCTTCTGCTGCAACTGAGTCATTGAAGTGTTAGCCTGCAAAGATGGAAGGGGAACCCATATTCTTTCAAAATAGAGGTTACCTGCTTCTCAAGCTTGTCCTCGTACTCACAAGCTCTGACTAACTCAAATAGAAGATGCCTCAACTCCTTTTCTTTCTTGTCACATAGAAGACTTAGGGATTTCTCCTCATTCGAGGACCTACGCAACTCGGCCTCACAGCGACACAACTCATTCTTCAATTTGTCGAAGGTCTACGAAAAGGAAAGTTTGATTAGACAAAAGATGAAAGTATAAAGAAAAGTTGTAGAGCTATTAAAAACTTAAAATTGAACAAAGCTGTTGAGCCTCCTCGAAGATCGAGTTTGCATCCGCTAGTTCGGCCTCATCGACCCCAGTAAAGCAACCATGAATTGGGTCATTTTCAATCGGGACTCTGCCAAACTCTGGCGTCTTCAGATCCCGAGCATCCCTTATGGTATCTTCGGAGAAAGATGGAAATGACGGTGAGTGACCTGTTGTCATGACCTCAGGGAAATCACCCGAGGTACTCTGATTTGGCAGAGGTGCATCGAAGCCACTCCCTTTGGAGTATTTCCCGAAGTCTGAAAAGCAGTTGCCAAGTCAGGGGATGAAGGGCCTTCGACCCTTCTTTCTTTTGGAACTCCTCCCTCGAGTCTGGGGCCCCCAGTCCCAGCAGGCTCGGTGGCCTCGAAAGTCTTTCTAGTTCGAGTCACCAACGTTTGAACCCTCTACTTCTTCGTCATCATCTCCCATGGACCGGCGGATAAAATCAAAATCCTCGTTGATGACTACATTTTTCTTACGCCTCCGTGCAAGCTCTGTTTTGCTTTGAGTACCCTCGCTCTTCGAGGATCTTTTTCTCTTTTGGTCTTTCTTTGGCTTTGAAGCCGAAGGTTCTTCTTCCTCTCCAAGAGGGGGAGGCCTCATCTTTGAGAACTCGCCAATACCTGCAATAGAAGAGTTAGATCATATAAGGGGGTATTTTTACTAAAAAAGAAATATTATAACATGTACCATGGTGCTTTGCCTCCCACTTGCGCTTCGACAAGTCTCGCCACTTGCGTTTGTCGTATGACAAAGTAGCTTCCAGTTTGTGAGCCCAGTCCTCGAGGTCGAGGACCGTATCAGGCATCCACAGGAACGTTGAGAGAAAAGAAAGGGAACAATCACTCTAAGTATAGAAAATTTATGTAAGAAAGATAAATCACCACATTTTACTCACGTGTGAAGTTCCATTTCTCGGGGAACGAAAGGAACTCCGGGGGAATGACGTCGATGGTCCTCACTCGGATGAACCGGCTCATCCAGACTTGATCTTTGTCCTCTTCATTACTAGCAAAGAAGGATTTGGTGGACTGGCATTGGAGCTTGACTAGACCTCGGAAATTCTGAGGTCGATACAATCGAATGAGGTGGCTGAGAGTGAATTCGATCCCGGCCTTTTCAATAAAAAACTCATCATTAACACGATCCACCAGAAGGACGGATGGATCTGGGCCAGGGTAACTTGGTACCTTTGGCAGAACTCGAGCACGAGTGGGTCGAGGGGACCTAACGTAAAGGGATATGTATACACGGTCAGAAACCACTCTACGTAGGTCATCATATCCTCTTCACGAGAGGGTATTTGCATAACGACCTCCTCCCCCATCGGCACTCTCTCCTCACAGCTTCGAGGTATCTCTCCTCAATTGATCTTATATACCTCGAGGCGTGTTCTCGGCGACAAGGGACATCGGGGAGTTTCTCTATTGTAAAGTCCTTCTTCAAGGAAAAGCATTTCGGAATAATCTCATTGAGCATTGGTGGTTTGCCATCGGACGGACGGGAAATAGAAGTAGAGGTTCCTTCTTTCTAAGGAACGGATTTGGAGGTTCCTTCTTTATGAGGAGCTGATTTGGATGTTTTAGCCATGATTTCTTTAGGAAAAGAAGGAAGATATGAAAACACCGACGCAACTTTGAACTGATACGGTGGAAGAACTGGTGGTGAAAGGGAGTTTATAGAGGAGAATGGTTGCTGCAAAATGATAAAGTTATTAATGAAGGAGGGGAAGCAAGTATATAGAGGAGAAAAATGGCGAATGTTCATTGATGATAATGGACGACCGGCTTTGATGAGCAATTATGGCTTTTGGGGAAGAGAACTGAGGGGCACTTCGGTCACTTCAATGCATACGTCATAGGAATGATGTCATCACACAGGGTTTCGAAGGGTCGAGAATTCAAATAATTTTTTATCATTTCATTCTAATAAACGCGGAGACTATATGTATACGGTCGTATCGGGGATCCCCATATCGAGGTCACTATGGCTTTCCGAGCCCGAGCTTCAGAGGCTCGAAGTAAAGTCTCAAGTTCAACCTCAAAATGCATACCTCGATGGAGAACATCGAAGGCCCATCACGGCCTACCTCGAAGCTGTGCAAAATCGATGACCGTCATGGAAAATCGAGAAATTTCCAAGGACACGTGGTTAGGTATGATAAGACCTACAACAAATAGTACAAGTCCGTACTAGACCGTTATCCATTTGTACCAATAGTATTCTTTGTCATAATTAGATATGTACCATATCGGGGTTTTCCCCTCCTATATAAAGGAGACCCCAATCATTTTGTAAGCATCATCATTCACTGCAATAGAATATTCTACTCTACTTTTCTCGTATACTGTGCTCAAGAATATTCTTCAACTTTATTATTCTTCATTTATTGTTTATATTTATTGCTACTAAGCTGACCTCGAGACCCCCGAGTCTGTCCACTCGAGGTCCCGATTCCTTGGCAAAGCTGGTTTTGTTGTCATATTTTCCTTACTTAAACTTAACATTTCTAGCTAATCTACTCGTATTGAAATAGATCACATATTTTTAGAATCACAACTCAAATTTAATTGTTAACACAATTTTCAAGGTAAACAGAGACTTGAGGTAGATCTGCTGGCGTCCGCGGACCTTGAAGTACCCTTCCATTATCCCTATTTACTGTTCTTTTCATTCGAGATAGTTGTATTTATTTCAAACTCTATTTGCAGAGACTCTAGAAGCTCGTGTACTTGTGACTCTAGATCTGGGTTGTACCTAATATTATTGGTTTTTATGTCATTTATACTTCGTTTTAGTTTTATTATTGTTTAATTGGTTTCACTAATTTGAATTGAATAAAAATGGCTTAAAGATTATCTAACGTTGACTTGCCTAGCAAGTAAAATGTTAGACGCTATCACGGTCCTGAAGGTGGGAATTCAGGTCGTGATTGTAACACACAAATCAAGGCAATTCAAGTTTATTTTTCTGTTTTTCTGCTATTGCAAAGTTCTTATTTTATTGTTATTCTTTATACACATTTGGCTTCGAATGAGGGTTCGATCGAGAGCAAATCTATTGTTCAACTTAAATTCGAGTCGACATTAACATCACAATTGGTTTGATTATTCCTTTTGTCTTTAACTTGTTTATCTAACATTCTTGATTATTTGTGTTGAATCAATCCACATATCCTTAAAACCACGTATAAATTCAATTATTATCCGTTTTAAGGGTAAATAATTTGTTTAGCTACAATATTTTATTTTAAATAACTTATAGTGGCTAAAAGGTACTATTGCTACGCTACGTTTCAACTCGTCGTTACAAATAATATTATCTATGAAATTTTGTTATAGCAATACCTTCGTGGATATATCATTTAACTATTGCCACAAGTTTTTCATAACTTGAAGCAAAAATACGTATTTAGCTACTACTTTTTGCTTCAAATAATTTATTATGGCTAAAAGATTACTATTACTACAGTAACTTTTATCATGTGGCAAAAAATTATGATGATCTATTTTATAGCAATAAATTTGTAGCTATTCAGGTAATTATTGCTACGATTGTTAGCAATTATAGGGAAGAATGAAGAATTAGCTTTGCCAATTTAATATTTGTGGTTAAGAAATTTTATAAATTTGTAAATAGTCATGGAATTTGAATTTTTGTGGCTATTGTTAGGTACTAGCCACGATTTTTAAAATCAATAGTTAAGATTTCGTAGCTATATATACATAATGTTGTATTCTATGGGTATACGTATTAAGCCATGTCGTTGCATCACATTTGGTCTCACTACTTTTACCTGATTTATTAAACATCCAACTGACTAGCTAGCATATGAAGCAAACATGGAATTTCTCATTGCCCTACACAATGGATTTCACCATGTGCTCTGAAAAGGTAGTTAACCAGAAAGCAACTTGTAACAACAACCTCTATGACCAAAAAGGCATCTTTCCCTTCCCATAAGAGAGCTCTAAGTTGGTTGATACGAACAAGATCTTTGATATTCTCCTATATATATATATATATACAAAGGAAGGATTTGGGAGAAACATCTTGCAGCTCTTAATCTGAAAGAATTCACAATGGAAGCCAAAGTAGGAGCATCTGAAGACCGTTTTGAACCATCCTACGAGTGGCTACGTGAACAAAGACATGACGTTCTCTTAGTTCATCTCCCAGCTGGTAAGGAACGCTCCCTCCGATCCTTTTTACTTGTCATGTTTTTCTTTTACATGCCCCTTAAGAATATATTAATTAACAGAATAATTTGATTCAATTATTCTTTGATACTACTCTTTCTTTATCAGAGTAAGAACACAAGGTGAAAATAATAATTAGTTCCATCTTGATTTTATAAAAGAACAAATATTATGGATCAATTACTTTTAGCAACCATGACAAACTAAAAACGACGGACGGAGTAATATAATTTTCACATTCTACATTACGAGAAATAGCATTATATAGAAGGTAATCAAGGTTTCAACTAGGGGTATTCATAAAAACCGAACCAAACCTGAAACCAAATCAAGCCAACCAAAACAATTGATACTTTTTGGTTTGGTTTGGTTATGGTTTTGAATTTTAAAGACCGATCAAATTTGGTTTGGTTTTGATTTTAATCAAAAAATAACCGAACCAAACCGACTATAGGTAGTTATTTCAAATTTATTATTACACCTATATATATGTATATTTTTATATAAAGTTTCAAATTTTTTATGGTGAATGTTAATCGTTTGCACTTTTAGTACAATTCTTTACCTTTATATTCTAGTTTGATTGGTAGTTTTCTTTTGTTAAGTGTAAAAATCCATTTCATGTATAAAAAAATATTTTTAATGAGTCCTTAAATTATTCATCACTATTTGATTCAATTATCATCAATATATTTTAGTAAATAAAAGTTTTTTCAAAGGGCAATTGATTTGATAGTGTCATGTTGAAAATGTGGTCGTCGGAATTTGTGTTTGATAGTGTATGTCTTATATTTAAGAAAAAACCGACAAATAATCGAAAAAACCGAAAACCGACATAAACCGAATTAAATAAAAACGACTTAATTAGTTTGATTTGATTCTAATATTTAATAAACCAACTTACATGATTTAATTTCTTTAAAAAAAAACAAATTCAAATCGAACCATGAACACCTCTAGTTTCAACAAAGAAATACTACGTACACAAAAACATTTATCAACATTCGATATTCTCAACGTAAAATGGTGTACACAAGTCATCCGTTAAAGTACACATTTCTCTTATTAATGTCTACACTTGAGTCCAATTTATGTCACATTGTTCAAATTTCTTAATTTTGATCATTAATTTAGTCATAATTTCTTTTAATTTTTTAATAATAAAACTTATATATTTAAAAATTACATAAAAAATATATAAGTCACAATAATTAAAATTTAAAATTTTAAAAAAATATGAAAATACTACAATCAAAGCATAATTTATTTGAGTCGGGAAATTCGAACGGTGGCATGTGATAGAGAGAGTGCGTACTATATTTGATAATCTATCCAACTCATTGTTTGATTCACTTCTCGAAGTTTTCCTTTCACCATACATAACATAATTTATGTTAGATTTTTTTCTTTTACTCCAAAATGTAAAAGTTGAAATATCCGCGACACTTTAATCATATGATATTTTTTTATTTATTCTTTTCTTTGCATGGAAGAATTCAAGGATAAAGAAGGGTTGAAGGTACAAATCAGCAGTTTTGGAGGCTTGAAGGTTTCCGGAGACCGACGAGTGAATAAGAAAAGATTGAGATTTTTCAGGGAATTTCCAGTATGGAAGGACTATGAAACTGACGAAATCCAGGCAGAGTTTGAGAAAGGTGTTCTTAATATTACATTGCCAAAGAAAATTACTAAAACACCCCTAGCGGATGAAGAAAAAGGATCAACCAAGCCATCAAAGGATTCTAGATTGAACAAGTTCACAAAGGTGGTTTTGGGTGTTGCAGCTGCGGTTGTTGTGGCTGCTGGCCTCACTGGATTTGCTTACTATACTTTTACGTTTACAGTAATTGAAGATTGAGTAAAAGCAATTCTTTAACTTCCCGGGCATGTACAGTCATACCTCTCTGTATAACAACATTATTATAACAATTATTGTCACGACTCAGAATTTTCACGTGGGACCGTGATGGCGCCTTCACTTTCTAGGCAAGGCAACGTTAGCAAATCCTTAAGCAAATTTTAAGCAATTTCAATAAGTATAATCAATTAAGCCGAAATGAAACTAAAAATGAGTGCGGAATAACATAAAAGCCAATAATATTTAAGTACAACCCGGATTTGGAGTCACAATTCACGAGCTTCTAGAGTCTCTACAACCAGGGTTTGAAATAAATACAACTGTCTTGAACGAAAAGAACGGTAAAATAGGGGGAATGGAAGGGGACTTCAAGGTCTGTGGGCGCCAGCAAATCTACCTCAAGTCTCCGAATGCCGATCCGAGCTGCAACGCCTCACGGACAACTGGGACCAACACCAAAATCTGCACAAGAAATGAAGAGTGTAGTATGAGTACAACCGACCCAATATACTCCATAAGTGTCGAGTCTATCCTCGACGAGGTAGTGACGAGGCTATGACAAGACACCCACGTAAATAAACCTGTACAGATAACAATATACGTACAACATAACAACAAATAAAAGCTAAACATGTATTTTGGGAGGGGACATGCAAAAGGGGTACAAGATACGATAAATACAACAAAGAATGATAACAAGAAACAGTCAATAAATCTTTAATCAGCAAAACGAATAAACATAATGAACAAAATTGCACGGCATCATCCTTCGTGATTTTACTCTCACTTTCATCATAAATCAATAGATACGGCACGACATCACCCTTTTGTGCATTACTCACAAATATGGCACGACATCACCCTTCGTGCATTAACACTCACATATGGCACGACATCACCCTTCGTGCATTAACACACACAGATGGCACGACATCACCCTTCGTGCATTAACACTCACAAATGGCACGACATCACCCTTCGTGCATTAACACTCTCCCTTACTATGTAACAATGAAAATATAACAAAGGGAGATTGAATAAGCAAGAACATACCTTACGTGAACATTGATTCCACAATACCAACCTCAACTTTGGAAACAATAGTCAATTTTCTCAGATAACACATAAATGTGAAAAGAATGATCAAATTAGTAATTAACTAATCTAAGCATGGATATCATGATCAAAGAAAGAAATAAAGTACAAGAAACAAGTCTCACCCGTATGCTTTGACCCAACAAGAATGCATAAGTACTTGGCACCTCACATATACGTTGTACCCAACATCTAAACATGTAGCAAATATGCAAACAAGTCCTAATCTCTCAAGTAAAGGTTAACCACGATACTTACCTCGCTCCAAAGACCAACTCAAATCTCAACCACGGCTTTGCCTTTCGAACAGGCCTCCGAACCAACCAAAACTAGTAAATTACCAACCAAATGATTCAAAATAAGCCTTAAGAATTACCCACGAATGAAAAAAGGTACAATTTAGGTCATTATTGAAAATTCAACAAAAGTAAACTCACAGGCCCGCTTGGTCCAAATCCGAAATTTAAACCAAAACCCGATTACCCATTCACCCCCGAGCCTGGTTATGTAATTTGTTTCGAAATCTGACTCAATTTGAGGTCTAAATTCCAATTTTACAAAAATCTATAATTCTACTCAAACCCCCAATTTCCACTTGAAAATCCTAGATTTTAGGTTGAAATCTTATGAAATGTAATGGAAGATTGAAAGAAAATAGGTTAGAATCACTCATCAATGAATTGGGGAAGAAAGGATCTTGGAAAAATCGCCTTTAAGGTTCTCTAGGTTTGAAAATTTGAAGAACCAGAGAAAATCTCGTCTAACTCAGATTTGACCTGTTGCATATGTCGTAATTGCGACCTGGGGTTCACAATTTGTGAACCCGCCAAATGCGAGAAACACTTCACAATTGCGAAGTTCCAGAATCTCTACTATCATCACAATTGCAATGATATGTTTGCAAATGCGAACTGTGGTCTTCCGCAATTGCGACCCAAATGATCGCAAATGCGACCAAGTCCCCCCAATCCCACTTCGCAAAATCGAAGTCTTGTTCGTAAATGCGAACCTGAGGTGCCCGGCTACTCTTCGCAAATGCGATGAACTAGCTCGCAAATGCGAACCTGACAACGACTATGCCATAACGCTAATGCGATGCATGACCTCGCAATTGCGAGGTTTGAGGCCTACACCAACAACTGAAGAACACCGGCTATTTTTTCTATGTCCAATCCACTCCGTAGTCTATTTGAAACTCACCCGAGCCCTCGAGTCTCTAAACCAAATATGCACTCAAGTCCAAAAATATCATACGAACTTGTGCGCGATCAAATAGCTAAAAACACTTAGAACTATGAATTAGACACCAAATCAAATGAAATTTTCAAGAAAACTTTAGAATTGATATTTTAACAACCGGATATCCGAATCACGTCCGTTTCTCACCAAATTTGACAGACAATTCATAAATATAGTAATGGACCTATACCGTATTTCGGAACCATAATACAGACCCGATATCAATAAAGTCAAACATTGGTCAAACTTTTAGATTCATTAAGCTTTCAAACTTCAATTTTTCAACAAAATATGAAAACTCGAGTTTGGAACCTCCGAATTCGATCCCGGGCATACGCCCAAGTCCCAAATCACGATACGGACCCACCGGGACCGTCAAAATACGAATCCGGGTCCGTTTGCTCAAAACGATGACCGAAGTCAACTCAAATAGATTTTAAAGGCAAAATATCATATGTTATCAATTTTTACTGTAAAAGCTTTCCGAAAAAATACTCGGACTGCGCATGCAAATCAAGGAAGACTAAATGAGAATTGAAGTTTCAAAACACGGAATTTAGGGTTTAAAAATATAGATGACCTATCAGGTCATCACAACTATTCATATAAAAGTCAAGTTTCTTTTGGAACCAATTTTATGCTATGTTATAATATTTTTTTTTATAGTAGCACTTCGCTATAACAAAACAAAACTGTAATAAAGAGGTTTGACTGTATTGTTATTATTTTACATCCCTTTCACCTTGTATATTTTGTAATAAACACTACCAAATCCATGTTCAAGGTCGACTAAACCTAACAATGACAGAATAACTTGCAGGAAGGGCAGATAATACCACAAGGTGTGAGGAAGAATCGGAAGGTTGTAAAGGCAAGGATTACAAGAATGTAAGCTGGTATTATTTGATATGCTTCACATCGCGATAACTATATTAACTCGTCTTACCAAATTGAAGGTTAAATAATCCTGCTATAATAACATAGCAATCGGAGGCACAAAAAGCCAAAATACTCCATCTAGAAGTGCCAAATACCAGAATTAACACAGCAAACTAGAGGTGAATTCCCTGCGCGCTGAATACTTCTCACACTAATAAAAATCCACCTTTTACAGATGCAGATTACGAAGGGATATCCCTTGGTAATAAGGCTAGCTTTATCAACAGAAGAGCGTCGGTACATGATATTTAGGTAAATTTCTCCTCGGTAAAAGCAACAGATCACAAAGTCTTTTGGTAACTAACAATGGACCCATCACACAACGATCAGTCAGATATCTCACACAATTCGCTCAGAAATTTTTATATACTGACAAATATGTCTCTGTATATTATTGAATTATATATTATAATAATATTTATACCGGGAGGTCTCTGTCGGTCAAGTAAATGTATTAAAACAATAATTTACTATTATCGATGCACACTCGAGAAATTTAAATAACTTAAATATTTTTTCTATATATTGTGAGACGTTTGTCGATCCATAAAATGAAATATAAATAATACTTTGAAATTCCCGACAGATTATTTATGGTATATTTCTTACAAATAGTGCCTATTTTTAGTTGCACATCGCTTGCCAAACAGTAGATTGGGTAGTTGCTTAATAGAAATAGCAATCTAGCCACAAATATAATAATTCAACAACAATAGTATTTCAAAACAATCCAAACTTTAAAATGATCCGATTAAACATAAATAAAATCCAACCAAATCATCCAAAACAATCATGCAACATTTAAACTTCAACATCCAACTAAAACACATCAAATGAATCTAACCAAACTTCAAAATAGTTAAAAACAAACATGTACATTCAAATTCGACATCCAACTAAAACAATCATTGGCACCTAAAACACCTCTTTCTCTCTATTCTCACCACGCACGGGGCACTGGGCCGGAGAAAGGGGCGGTCTAATTAAGCTATTAAATTAAGCCTTAAGTTTGATATATTTCTTAAAGTTGTACACATGTGACTCAAGTGCGGTCATAATCCGCTAATATATTTTCCTTTTTGATGTCCTCCACATAACTCCTAGCAAGTTCATGAAGCATCCGACATATTTCCTGTAGAAGTTCCTATACCTTGCAAAAGGGAGAATTTCTTCCTCCGATGGAATGATTGGATTGCATTGCTCATCGGTCGGTTGACTCTTCATGAGCTCTTCCAACGCTTGGTTATACTGATTTTATATTAAAAGTAAAATTTAATATACAAACAAATAGTATAAAATAAATTCTAAGTATGTTTTAAGCTTACATATGTATCTCAGTCTGTGGCTCAACCAAAAATTCTTTTCCACTCTTGATTTTATGTGTGTCTCCCTCCATACCTCATTATGTCACTATCTCAAAATCTCATCTTAGGTAATCGTGATGGTACCTAGTCTCTATGACTAGGTAAGCCTAATGCACATTGAGAATTTGGCAGAAATAATGAATAAGATATTAAATTAAATGGATAAATATCATAACAACACCAAAATGGAACAACAATCAAATATTCCCAAAAATTTGTGGTACAAAGTCATAAGCTCTAATGTAGTATACTAGAAATCTCTAAAATACAATGTTGTTTGACATGAAGTTAAACATTAGTAAATACCATATCAGAAGGTAACTCTGAGGCCTGCGAGCGTCAAACAGGTATACTTTGAAGTCTCTGAAGCATCTAAATCATCTCACTGGCGTCCGGTACGGGCAGAAGTGCCTGGATCTGCACAAAAACTTGCAAAAGTTTAGCATGAGTGCACCATGACGGTATCCAGTAAGTATCAAGCCTAACCTGGGTAAAGTAGAGACGAGGTCAGGTCAAGAACCTACTTGATATAAAAACATGTGCAAAATATTAATATAATCTGATAATGGGGTGGTAAAGGCAATTAAATGACAATAATGTAATTTATCAGTACCAGATTAACAACGTAAACAAAAGAAATAAATGACAATAAGGAGGGTACATATGATAAAGACAACAAGTAACCAATTACAATAAAAAATGCGAATGGTATGAGGTAATGAAATAAAATAATAACCGCTCAAGTCAACAAATCTTTGTAATGTAGATTACAACAAAAATCACACCGATGTACAACACCTTATATTCATATTTCACAAATCACAATCACAATCTTCCTTATATCGTCGCATGAGTCTTGCATATATTTTAAGAAATATTTTTCCCAAAATAGCTTCACGCACTTTAACCCCATTATCTCACCGCGTGGCTTCAAGTACTTTCCTTACTAGCAACACGCGTATAATCCCAACTTATCTCGCCGCATGCGCATCAATACACCACCGTTATACCGCCACATGCACATCAAAATCACAACACAATAGTCAACTCCCACCGCACGTGCCCATATGCCACAATATTACCTAAATCAACAATAACAGTGTCACCACAACACATAGCCCACGACTCAACCGTAATGCGTATAAGAATTATCAACAAGGGAAGATATTCCAATAATCAACAACTTCAACCACAAACGCATTAATAACTCTTAACAACTACAACTTCAATAACTCAGAATGAATGTATTTTCATGAAATGACAACTTCTAACTTAAAATGCATAACATAAGCTTAACAATGAAAGAGATAGCATTAAATAGCAATTACGAATAAATGCATGAGTATAAATAAAGAATAAAAAGAGATAACATATAATAACAACTACTAATAAATGCATATAAGAGTAACCTCGACAAAGGAAAATAGAACATGTAATAACAACTTTAATTGAAGCATATTAGGATGAACTTGACAACGAAAGATAGAACAAATAATAACAACTTTAATAAAATGCTTATAAGTAACCTAAGAGTCTAAACCGGTCAATGTTCACATATAAGCCTGTGCACACACTCGTCACCTCATGTACACGTCTTACAAATAATTCATATAGTATAATCAAACCAAATTCTAAAGAGTAATTCCCCTATACAAAGTAAGACAAGATATTTATCTCAACTAAGCCAAATCAACGCTTAAATATAGCTTTGCCCTTAAAATTCTCCTCCGCACAGCTCAAATCTAATAAAAAGGACTTAATATCATCAAACAATGTAAGAGAAATCAGTTTCGATAATTAAAGCTAAGATCTGTGCGCAATTCCAAAAAAGTCAACAAAAGTCAACCCCGGACTCGCCAGGTCAAAACTTGAGTCCAATGGTAGATCACACCAACCCATTGTGTCACAACCCGAAATCCCACCTTCCAGACCGTGACTGCGTCTAACGTTGAACCCGCTAGACAAGCCAACGTACACAATATTTTTGTCATCTATAAACAATGTAACAGTATGTAAAGCCATTAACCTTCAAACCTTTACTGGAATATCCCAAATCATGAACTTTCAACTTTTACTGAAACATCCCAATTCACTTCAAAAGTTTTACAGCAGAAAAGTAATAATATTTCCAAACGCATAATGAAACGATAAAGACAACAATATCGCAAAAATCCCAAAACCGGGGTGTCACAATCTCACGGACTAGCTATAAGAATACTAAATACAAGTCTGAAAGGAAATACAGTATTGTCTTTAGAACTGAAAGAGAAGTAAGACAATAGGACACAATAGCAGAGGAGCCTCCAGGGTCCACGAACGCCAGTGGTATACCTTGAAGCTCAATGTGGACTGAAGGTGACTCCCTCAGAGCGGTCCACGGGGT